>JAGDYQ010000007.1:13166165-13177003 GCA_021962125.1 Bulinus truncatus
AAGATTATTGCGTCATTTTTATATTTTTTCTTTCAATCCCAACCAGATCATTAGCTGCGAGGAATACATCTACTCAAACTCTGTCATGATTCACTGTAGAATAGTGTCATGAAGATATTCATTCAACCCATCATGATGCCAACATAGTTTTCAGCCATGAAGATTTCCATCAACTTATTGCGATGCCGTTAGCTATGCTAAAAATCTTCTTGACCAAACCATATGGAGTAATGATTTTTTGTGTCACCCAAGTTGGGCCCCCGCCCTGTGAAATATAGAACTGAGAAACACATACCATGACACCCTGATAAACGACTGGAACGCACCGATCCAGTTGTATACAGCCTATAATATAGGAACAAATACATTGATTGAAATCAAAGATCGTCCCAGATGCGACACATGGAAGAATCACGAGATAGCCGCGGCTTATCGGATTGGAACTTTTTGTAATAAAAAATAATAAAACCCAGCCAAATGACTTCTCTTCTAATGTTTTCTCAGACCTTCACCAGGGACTCATAAATAATAACATGGGCCTCTGCTACTTGTCACAAAGCTCACACTTAAGATCGCGCTCTCATTTGAGCCTTGGTCACCTCTTGGACGGCCCTGAGCCTTTTAACCCTCTGTTCAACTTTTTCATTAGCTCATCATGGACTAGGTTTTATTATTGACTGTGACATTTGACCACACGCTCGCCTTGCTGAGAGAGTAAAACATCGCGCCATATATCAATGAGCGATAATTACACAGGTGTGCATTGAAATCATTGTCAGTTGTCCACTTTAGATGACGTTTTACATTTGGACATTGACAAACAAGCTAATGTATAAAGTAGGACCCATGGAATTTCACACAATAAATATAATTGTCGAAAGAATAATAATTGAATAAGCGATGCTCTTTAGCGTGTTCTTCGGCTTTCTTTTTCATACTAAATCCAAATATTTCAGGCTTTTAAAACACCTTACCTCTCTTCATTGTTTAATATAAGTATTCCTATTTATATATTTTATCAAGTGATCATTTATAATCGTGAAGAATCAAATACTATCATATATCATCAAGTAAATAACCATGTTTTATAATTTATCATTATGAATAAATCATTATTATCACGTATCATCTTTAAACATGTATTATCCCGTCATACACATGTCACCACTCAAACACCAGAACACTTATAAACCACCATGACACTTTATAAACACCATGACAATATAAACACAATGACACTATAGCACCCATAACACTATAATACCATTAACACTACTAACTACCATGTACACTAATAATCATACCATGACAATATACACCACCATGATACTATAACTACCATTACATAATCATACCACCATAACATTATAACTACTTATGACACTTTATAACCATTATGACATTATAACCACCATGACAACAATATAACTACCATTACATTATAACACCAAGAGTATTATAACCACCATGATCACTATAACCATCATGAACATTATAACACCATAACAATATACAACACCATGACGATATTATAACCACCATGACACCATAACTACATTATAACCATTGGAACACCATGACACTATGACCACCAATTACACTATAACTCCATCATGTTTATCACCATAACTACCATGACACCATAACTACCATGACATTATAACACCATGACACTTTAATACCATGATCACTATAAACAATCCGCAAACGCCCAACAAACCTTCCTCTGATTTCTCAAAGCTTACTTCATTTCATCTTCTCGAGTTCCAGCCTGAAGCGTAATGAAAGTCCATTAATTGGTGAGACAAACTCGAGTGACCATGAGGGAGATATTGATTCCAGACCTAGACACTGGAAGATTCAAATGGTCATCTACTCACTATTGAGACCTAATTCATGTGTACACAATCAAATACATTTAGACAAACCACAATAACTGATTCACTCAAGAAAATAAAATAAAACGCCAAATTAATATATTATACTTCACTTTCATTCCATCAATTTGTTAATCAGGCTATGTTAAATAACGTCATGACGACCAGCTTTTAGAAAATCAAGAGTGATTAAATTTTATTTTAGAAAATTTCAGATTCGAAAACCTGGGTCTACGTAAAATGTGATACGATAAATTTATACTTGAAAACTCAATAATAGAAAATTTAAGCTTATGGAAACCCATGTTATGGAAAATCAGTAATTGTTTAAACATGTAAGTATGTAAGATAGACAGTGGGCTCTCCCAGCTGGAGATGGCTCTCTCATACTTTATCTTTTAGTTTTTTTTTTTTGTCAGCTGAACTTTAGGGTGAAAATATAACGGGCATGCATTCACTGATTAGAGAATAAAAATGAAATGTCTCTCCATTAATAGGTCATGGGATGTTCCCCCTAATAGGTCACGGGATGTTTCCCTAATAGGTCATGGATGCTTCCCCTAATAGGCCACGGGACGTTTCCCCCTAATAGGTCATGGGACGTTTCCCTGGGTAGGTCAGGGGATGATTCCCATAATAGGTCATGGGATGTTTACCCTAATAGGTCATGGGACGCTTCCCCTAATAGGTCATGGGATGTTTCCCTAATAGGTCATGGGATGTTTCCCCTAATAGGTCATGGGACGCTTCCGCATAATAGATCATGGAATGCTTCCACTAATAGGTCATGGGATGTTTCCCCTAATAGGTCACGTGATGTTTCCCACACTAATAGGTCATGGGACGTAACCCCAATAGGTCATGGATGTTTCCTAATAGATCATGGAATGTTTCCACTGATAGGTCATTGGGTGCTTCCCCTCAAATGTCATGGAATGTGGCTCCGAAACAACATACAGTTGATGAAAACAATACTTTTGCTTAGCCTAATTTCATAAATCATAAACTTGCATCAACCTAACGGACAAAAGAAAGGGTAACACACCAATTTACATTTACGAAGATGATTTGGAGAACAATGAATTGATTTAAAATATTCCAAGACGAATATAATCGAAGGGAAAGTTTAGTATCAATATAATGTATTAAATTATACAACACTAAAAGTAAATTTAACATTTTCCTTGAGCTCTCAGCAAGGTCCACCGGAGCTGATGAAAGTGGAAACCATTTGTTTGAGTAACCTCGGCAATGAAATGGATTGTGTTTGATAGCTCTCAAAGCCCAGATGCCTTATACTTCCCAAACCAAAGTCAAGAACCACATTTACCACTTAGGGGGACTTGAGGGACTTCGAACCAATTTTTACCAAGACCTGGAGGAAGATTCTCTTGGGTTCTTACCGCGGATCGAACCTGGGACTCTCAACTCGACTTCGAGTGCTTTACTATCACTCGACCAATTGTCCCTTATATACAACAATACTATTGGAACCATTGGTTTTATCTTATGTTTCCATCAGTTTTAAAGCTGGTTACATGACAGTCGCAGGTGTAAGGGTGGTAGGGATAGCAACCAGAATAGTTGTCAGGACCCTTTCGAAATTAATTTTATTGTTTTTATTTCTCCTGGAATCACGCTTGGCCATTACGGGGAGAAAGAAGTAGAGAGTTCCATGGTCCTTAGAATTTTGTATTAGCAGTCTATGCTAGTGACTGCAAAGAAAGTAACGCTAAAAATAAAGAAAATGAATATCGCGATAAAACAAAGACGCACAATCGGCGCGAAAATATGTCGTAAAGACTTATCATATAAAGACTACAATTATCCGGAGTAGTTGTGTGGAACGTGGCGTCCATTGTATCAAAATAGACCGTTGTCATGGGAGTCAGTCAATAACATTCTACGGACTGTAGCATGCCCTCATCAGAGTTGTATATCTCTAACATTCTTTGGTCCCATTTCACCAACGTCACCTGCCTCGCTCTCTGCCCCACCCACCGCCCGCGAAAAACACGGACAGGAAATTGAATGGACACATGCAGGCATCGCCAGGAAAGTTTCCACTTCCGGCCTCCACTAACGAAAGAACTTCCTTTTTTCATGATAGTAATTGGTTTAGTCTGTGAGTTAAAATCGCTCAGATTTACGACTGAACATTGCAGAGTGTCATCCATTAAATTTTATTTATTTTATAAAAAATAGATGTTTAGGTTTTATTTTATTATACAAAAAAAAGGATATTGTTGCTGTCATTGCTCTGAGTATCATGTATGGACCTCCCTGAGTATCATGTAAGGATTTCCATGAGTATCATGCATGGACATCTCTGAGCATCATGCATGGACCTCCTTGAGTATCATGCATTAACCTCCTGAGTATCACTGCATGAACCCTCCTTCTGAGTATCAATGTATGGACCACTCTGAATATCATATATGGACCTTCATGAGTATCATGCATGGACCTCCCTGAGTACCATGCATGGACCTCCTGAGTATCATGAATGGAGCTAGGTGAGTATCAGGCACGGACTTCTGTGAAGATCACGTATGGACCTCTCTATCACGTATGGAGCTAGGTGAGTATCATGCATGGACTTCTGTGAGCATCACTGTATGGACCTCTCAATCATGCATGGAGCTATATGAGTATCATGCATGAACCTCCTTAATATCATGCAATGGACCTCTTTGAGTATGAGGCTTGGAACTCTGTGAGTATCATGCATGGACCTCTGTGAGTATAATGCATGGACACTCTGTGAGTATCATGCGGCATGGACATCTCTGAGCATCATGCATGACCTCTGTGGAGTATCATGCATGGACATCTTCTTGAGTATCATCATGGACCACTCGAAATATCATGGATGGACCTCCCTGAGTATCATGCATAAACCACTCTGAGTATCATGCATAGAGATCTCCCAAGTATCATGTATGGACATTTCTGAGTATCATGCATGTACCTCCCTGAGAATCATGCATGGAGTCATTCTTCTCTCTTCTTTTTCGCTTTTTGTGGCTTTCTCATTTTCTTCTTCTTCTTCTTCTATATGAGTATCATGCACAGACTTCTGTGAAGATCATGTGAAGGACCTCTCTATCATGGATGGAGCTATGTGGGTATCAAAGTGGCATGGACTTCTGGAGTACTCATTAATGGACCTCTCTATCATGGGACATGGAGCTAAGTGGAGTATCATGGGTTGAGACCTCCTCCTGAGTATCATGCATGACCACTATAAGTATCATGGATGGACATCTCTGAGTATCATGCATTGACCTCAGTGAGTATCATGCATGGACCTCTGTGAGTAGCATGCATGCACATCTCTGAGTATCATGCATGGACTAATGGCTAAGTATCATGAATGGACCTCCTGGAGCATACATGCATGGACCACTTTAGTACCATGCATGGACATCTCTAAATATCATGTGAGGACGATTTCTGACAATCATGAATGGACCATCCTGAGTATCATGGATGGACATCTCTGAGTATCATGTATGGACATATCTGAGTATCATGCATGGACCACTCTGAGAATCATGCTATGGACATCTCTGAGTATCAAGTAAGGACATCTCTGAGCATCATAGCATGGACTTCACGCATTAAAGTTGATGATGTTATTATATATTATTATTGAGTATTCATGATACATGCACATCTCTGCGCACTATGATGCATGGACCTCTGTGAGTATCATGTAAGGACATCTCTGAATATCATGCATGTACCAGACTTATCGATTACTCATGTAGTGGGCCCCTGTGAGTACCATGACATAAACCACTTCTGAGTATCCTGCATGGACATCTCTGAGCATCATACATGGACTTCCTTGAGTATCAATAAACATGTACCACTCTGAGGTATCATGTATGAACATCTCTGAGTATCATGCATGGACCACATCATAGAGAACCATGTATGGATATCTCTGAGTATCATGTATGGACCACTCTGAGTATCATGTAGGGACCACTCTAAGTATCATGCATGGACCACTCTGAGTATCATGCATGACCTCTGTGAGCATCATGTATGGACCAGTCTGAGTATCATGTATGGACCTCAGTGAGTATCATGTATGGACTTCTGTGAGTATCATGTGGTGGACCACTCTGAAGTATCATAGTATAGACCACTTCCCCTGAGTATCATGCATGGACTCGCTGAGAGTATCATGCATGGATATATCTGAGTATCATAGTATGAACCTCTCAAGTATCATGCGTAATGAACCTCCCTGAGTATCACCTGCATGGACCACTCTGAGTATCATGTATGTAGTGGCATCTCGAAGCATCATGTATGGACATCTTTGGAGTATCATAGCATAAAGACCAATCTGAAAAGTATCATGCATGGACATTTCTGAGTATTATGGGTGGACATCTCTGAGTATCATCGCAAGAACATCTCTGCGTATCATGCATGGACCTCTGTGAGTATCATGCATGGACACCTCTGACTATCATGTAAGGACTACACTGAGTATCATACGTAATAACCAGTGAGTATCATGCATGGACCACTTCCTGAGTATCATGTATGGACATCTCTGAGTATCATGCCTGAATCTCCCTGAATATCATACATGGACCACTTGAGTATCATGCCAAGTATGGACATCTCTGAGTATCATGCATGGAAACCACTCTGAGTATCATATATGGACATCTCTCGAGTATCATGCATGGACCACTCTGATATCAAAAAAATGCATGGACCACTGGCTAAGTGTACGGCACGCATGGACCACTCTGAGTATATCATGCATGGACCACTGTGAGTACCATGGAAAGACTTTCACAATGAGTATCATGCATGGACCTTAGTTAGTATCATGTATGGAATTCTGTGAGTATCATGTATGGACCACACTTAGTATCATGTATGGACCTACTCTGAGTATCGTGTATGGACCGCTGTGAGTATAATGTAAGGACATCTCTGAGTATCATGTGGCTGGACCTCTCTGTATATACATCGCATGAACCTCCTCCTGAGTATCATGCATGGACCACTCTGAGTATCACGCATGGGTATCTTTAAGTATACATGTATGGACATCTTTGAGTATCATGTATAGATCATTCTGAGTATCATGCATGGACATCATCTGAGTATTGTGTAAGAACATCTCTGAGTATCAGGCATGGAGAATTTCTGAGTAGATTGCATGAACCACTCTGAGTATCATGCATGAACTTACACTGAGTATCAATGCATGGACTAATCAGAGTTTATACCATGTATGGACATCTCTAAATATCATGTATGGATATCTTCGAGTATCATGGAGGGACCAATCTGAGTATCATGCATGAACAATCTCTGAGTATCTGTATGGACATATCTGAGTATCATGCATGAGACCACTCTGAGTATAACATGCATGTAATACCTCTGAGTATCATGTATGGAAGATCTCAGGTATCATGCAATGGACCACCTTGAGTATCATGCATGGGGATATCTCTGCGTGATCATGCATGAATCTCTGAGGAGCATCAGGTACGGACATCTCTGAGTATCATGCATGGACCACTTGAGTATCATGCATGGACCTCAGTGAGTATCATGTATGGACCACTCTGAGGATCAAGCATGGACAACTCTGAGCATCATGCATGGACCTCCCTGAGTAGCACGCATGGACCACTCTGAGTATCATGTATGGAGATCTCTGAGTAACAAAATGCATGGACCACTCTGAGTATCATATAGGGACATCTGAGAGTACCATGCTATGGACCACTCAAAGTATCATGGTAATCGACCCACTGCTAAGTATCATGCAGGGACCACTCTGAGTATCATGCAAGGTAACTCCAGTGAGTATCATGTATGGCCACTCTGAGTATCATGCATGGACTCTCTGGGAGTCAGCATGTAGGGACTTCGTGAGTATCATACATGGACCAATGTGAGTATCATGTATGGACCAATCTGAGTACCATGTAAGGACCACTCTGAGTATCATGCAATGGACCGCTGTGAGTATCATGTATGAATAATTTCTGAGATATCGCAGGCATGGACCTCTGTGCATCAGGCAAGAACCGCACTGGAGTACGTGGCGGGACCACTCTGAGTATGACATATGAAGATCTCCTGAGTACCATGCATGGATATCTCCTGAGATATCATGCATGGATCACTCTGAGTATCATGTAAGAACCACACTGAGTATCATGCATAGCTACACTCTGAGTATCATGCACGGATTTACTCTGAGTATCATCCATGGACCCCTGTGAGGATCATGAAGGGAGATCTCTGAGTATCATGCATGGACATCTCTAGAGTATCATGTATGGACATCGCCATGAGCACTTATCATGCAAGGCCACCTAAGTATTACGCATGACCACTTCTGAGTGACCATGTATGGACCACACTCTAAGTATCATGCATGGACCACTCTGAGTATCATGTATGGAGATCATCTGAGTATCATGTATAGACCACACTACGTAAGGACCATGCATTGACTTACTTATTTAGTATCATGGTTGGACATCTCTGAGTACCATGCAGGGACCACTCTAAGTACCATGCATGGACCACTCTGAGTATCATGTATGTACATTTCTGAGTATCATGGATGGACCACTCTAAGTATCATGCATGAATTAATTAGAGCAGTAAAGGAAAGAGGTGAGATGGTGGAGCCACGGATGGACCTCTGTGAGTATACATGCATGAACTTCCTGTGAGTACCATGTATGGACCATATCTGAGTATCATGCATGGACCTCTGTGAGCAACCAGGTATGAACTTCAGAGAGTATCATGTATGGACCACTCTGAGTATCATGTAAGGACCACTCTGAGTATCATGCAATGGACCTCGGTGAGTATAATGGGGCATGGACTTCCTGTGAGTACCATGTATGGACCACTCTGAGTAGCATGTATGGCGCGGCGTATGGTGAGTATCACGCATGAACCTCTTTGAGTATCTATGTATGAACCTCTCTATCATACTTGGAGCTCATGTGAGTATCATACATGGACCTTATCATAATGCATTTAGCTAAGGGAGTACATCATGCATGGATCTCTCAATGATATATGGATCTAAGTGAGTATCATGTATGGAACTGTCTATCATACATGGAGCTATATGAGTATCATGCATGCACAATCTCTATCATGCAATAGAGCTAGGTGAGCATCATGTATAAACCTCAGAGAGTATCATGCATGGACTTCTGTGAGTATCATGCATGGACTTCCTGTGAGTATCATGCATGGACCTCTCTATCAATGCATGGACCTCTGTGAGTATCATGCATGGACCTCTGTGAGTATCATGCATGGACTTCTGTGAGTATCATGCATGGACCTCTCTATCATGGATGGAGCTATGTGAGTATCATGCATGGACCTCTGTGAGTATCATGATTGGATCTCCCTGAGTATCATGCATGGACCTCCCTGAGTATCATGCATGAACCTCTCTATCATGGCTGGACACAACTGGGTATCACGGAACGGCCTCACTAAGTATCTTGACTAAACATCATCTTAACAGGATGCTCGAAATGTGTTCCAACTTTTACTAACGAACAAAATGCAACTGCATACCCACTTCCTACACATAGAGATTTATTTTTAACATTTTTAATTAATTTATATTAAGATGTTATTAAATCTTTTCTATTTTAAAACTAGAGATACAATTCAAGTATCTCCCACCCATTATTTTCTTTTATGTCAATGGTAATTCAAAATATGGGAACCATATCCTTAGCTTCGATCTAGCTTTGCGCATACGAAAAACACATATAATTGCATATGTATGATACAAACAGTTCCCAAGGGCAAAATAAATGAAGAATAAAGATACATTATTTTATATACAAACATATACCTTACAGACCCTGTACAAAAATATATTCATTTATTCGATATTACATGTAAATTAACATTGTACAGGCACATGTTCTTATATAGACACACATGGTTCATCGATACGATTCCTAAACGTAACAAGTGTTACATCATATCCATTCATAAACACAAACATGGTCTCATCTATACATATTTTTTCTTAAACAAATATGGTTCATTCTATACAATATCTCTAAACACAGACAAGATTCATCTATATCTTTTAAACAAAGACTATACAAATAATTCAATGATTCATACATATTTTTCGCATATAGTTTCTTTAAACACATAGAATTCAACATGTACATTTCTGTACACACAACATTATTAATAATAGCATATTTAGCTATATAGAGCACCTGAGATTTTTACACACATAATAATGATAAGATTAGTCATATATACTTGTATATTCACATGACAAATTACGAACATATTTACATACATATGCAAAGATTAAGATTATAAAAAAAATTAGATGGATGGACAGATAAACAGTAAAGCAGATGGATGGATGAATGGATTAACACTGTATATTAGTAGTCCGTGACAATACGTTGACTAAATAACGGCTTTGGATATAAGGTAAAGTGGATAGATACAATTCATCATTTAGAAGGATGGATTTGATTGTTTCCGCAGTGATAGCTTGCTAATGCCACATATATAATCAGACATAATATATATCGTTCATAGCTTGATTAAGTTATTTGAACCGACTTCACAATATATTGGACAAGTGGTGCTTGGTAGCACGTGACATTTCCTCGGCACAACAGTATTCTATAGTGCAGCACTAATGCCCCAGTCAATATAGACTTGAAATAATCACACACGGTCCAAGATAAACATTTACGTCGTTGAATTTGAATGAAGTAACTCTTGGAGATCATACAAGTTTTTATAGTGCACTATATAGGAAGGGGTTCCTATTACGTTCCGCCCACGGACATTTGAGTGATCAATCACCATTCACAAACGGCACCGCATCAGTCAGTCGTCAGTCTTACTGGTTGAGATTGTGTTTAAGAACGGCGCTGT
>JAGDYQ010000007.1:13177503-13233399 GCA_021962125.1 Bulinus truncatus
TACACATCAATACTACAAGAGAATTGCTAGGGATGAATTGTCTCCATTCTACCTATTATGACAAAATTGTATTATACCTGTGTATTATCTATATATTTATGCTTCAATAACTACAGGTTAATGAAAAGTATAGTTATAAAACAATCTCATCTTTTAACGTACACTATACTACAGTAATCTATCAACATATACTTGACAATGATAGCACATAAAAATGAGTCATACCATCAGCACAACTTTAATATCACCTACCAATTTAAAGTCTACTATAGTAACACAGGTGTATGACGACATTATTGATTTGACCGTCCGGGTGATATTCATTTTCATACTTATCGTCATTACTGAAGTCTTCCGTGTCTAACGTCATCTCCTCATCACTGACCGACATTCCCTTCACTTCCTGGCAGGTGCCGTTATACCTGTACAGGTAAAACGGTCTCAGTGTTGGCAGTTCAATGGGGTCACCAGGTGAGCCGTCAGAGCGGCAGCAGTAGTACATGATTGAATCGCCGGCCTTGTAGACGCCGTCTGGAACTGACCCGTTAACGCTGGCCGCACCGCCCGTGTCCTCCTCGTCCAGATAGATAAACCCAGACTGAAGCCCCGACGGACAGCTTCCATTTTTTCTGTTGATGCAGTAAGATCCGTTTGGCCAGGCGTGCCCGGGGGAGTCAACAAGGACACAGAAATGTTGGTAGAAGTAATAGTTTGAGTTCGCCTTCAAGGTTATAGGTTTCATCAGGTGGGAGTGGTCAGTCATGTTGTTATGGTTGGTGCCTTCGGACTCGGTGTGAAACCTTCGGTACCCCGATGACCATCCGGCGGCCACGTCCAAAGGGCAGCCGGAGTCCGGCATTAAAAGGGCGTAGCTGCCTTCCGGCCAGTACTGCAGCATAGGGTGGTGGTACAGATCGACGATATCCTTGCTCAGCTGGACAACATCCTCGGTGTTTCTCTCCACATCCTTGACCACCTGGTTCAGTGAGCTGATGTTGGTCTCTGTGATTCTTCTTTCGCAGTATGTCCTCTGCTCACGCCTCTCTGTTATCAGAATTTCCAGAATGTCTCTCATCGTGATGTTGACCTCTGAGGCTGCGAACATCGGTGACCTTTCTGTCACTAAGTTGTTTTGGGAATCAAACCCCACCACTTCACACACGTACTTCTCAAACAGCTCCACATTGACCACTGGCCAGGTCAGACGCAAGAATGTGTCCAGCAATGAGGCTGTGTTCCCAGAGATCTGAGCTGAAGTAGTCTCGGTACTGACCATTAGTGTCCTATTCTCTATGCCGGCAATAGGCACAAGCCCGGATGTTATCTCTTCCTTCAGTAAAGTGATTCTACTGACATTACGAATATTGCTGGTCGCTTCTGACCCCCAGAAGCCACACTCTAGTGAAATGTTTTGTTGAAATTCATTTCCAGTTTTTAAAGGGGTCAAGGTGAGTAAGAAAGACCCACCACATACGCCGGCCACGCAATACACAATTATAATGTGAAGAAACATTTTGTCTTACGGTCAGCACCTGAAAGTGAAAAGAGTGAGTAGGATAAACTATACGTATTGTACGCCAATAGCATTAAGTAAATACAACGAAGCCTAGGTTTAAAACATATCAGATAACAAGTATTGTTTCTCATGAACAACATTTTCAACAATATTTGTTTCGGTCATGAAGACTGTTTCGGACGACAAAACAAAGAAATCTTTTGAAATATCAAGTACTTGCTTTTCTCCAAAACATATTCATTTTAATGTTGACACATCAAGTTTAAAATTATATTTGTGAACTGAGTCTTAAAACGGATTCAAATCATGAACTTGAGGTTCAAACAACGAAAGTCACATAATATACTGGAAGACACATAATATAGTGGCAGACACATAATAAAGTGGAAAACACATAATATAGTGGAAGACACATAATATAGTGGAAGACACATAATATAGTGGAAGACACGTAATATAGTGGAAGACACATAATATACTGGAAGACACATAAAATGCTGGAAGACACATAATATAGTTGAAGACACATAATATAGTGGCAGACACATAATAAAGTGGAAAACACATAATATAGTGGAAGACACATACTATAGTGGAAGACACATAATATAGTGAAAGACACATAATATAGTGGAAGACACATAATATACTGGAAGACACATAAAATGCTGGAAGACACATAATATAGTTGAAGACACATAATATAGTGGAAGACACATAATATAGTGGAAGACACATAATATAGTGGAAGACACATAATATGCTGGAAGACACATAATATGCTGGAAGACACATAATATAGTGGAAGACACATAATATAGTGGAAGACATATAATATAGTGGAAGTCACATAATATGGTGGAAGTCACATAATATGGTGGAAGTCACATAATATACTGGAAGACACGTAATATGGTGGAAGACACATAACATACGTCTGGGGGGAACTATAAATTATGAAGATTTTTATTTAGATTTTTTGAAAATATACTAGCTTCACTTTTTAGGGGAAATTTTTGACCTTTTACTAAACTGGGTTAATCTCTGCATCAGTTCATTTAACATTTTTATCAAAATAAAATTCGTTCATTTTGAAATCGAAAGCCTTGGTCCGAGGAAATTTATTTCTGCGATATTTTTACGATGCAATTTCGGCTGCAAGGCAACAAACCAGTTTTAAGTGATTCAAATATTGATGTCAAATTACATTATTCTTTTAAAATTAGAAAACATCTTTTTTTAACCAGAAAACTCACATTTACATATAATAAAATGAATTTGGTTATTACAAAACTGAAATTTTCTCCTAATAAGTTGAGATCCATAAACATATTTCTGTTTCCATGAATTACAAATTTGCACCTCGATCAGAGATGCCAATCTAAAATATTATTTCCAGATTTTTTTTTTTTTTAAATTTAGATATTATAAAATTTTATTAAATAGCAGATATGCTTATTTTTATTGAGATATAAAATTTAGATCTTTTTCATAGATTTTCTGGATATATCTTCAAGATAAGAGTTGGCATCCCTGATCTCAATCATAATTTACCTGATTAAGAAATACAACTAAATCTTTCTAAGAATGAAAGTTTATGAACTTCAACCTTAATCCATGGTCCTCTCACATTTAACACAGACTCAGGTCATGTAGTATATGGACTAAACCTGCTACGTAGTGATGCCAAATAGAATTATAAGTCACTTGTCTATGTAGAGCCACAGTTTGTACCATGGTATCTCTACTGGTCTGCCATTTATCAACAAGTCTCATTCATTAAACATTACACAACTTGATTCATCTGTATGATACTGAAATAACTTGAGAGTAGTTTTATATGATAAGAAATATTGTATTAGTGATTAAAACGTTTCTCTATCTATCTATCTATCTATCTATCTATCTATCTATCTATCTATCTATCTATCTATCTATCTATCTATCTATCTATCTATCTATCTATCTATCTATCTATCTATCTATCTATCTATCTATCTATCTATCTATCTATCTATCTATATAATCTAGACATACATTTTTTCTCACTGCTTTGTACACAAACAAGGGAACTGAATGCGATTTAAGCTTGAGTAATAATTATTAGGTCACATGTCAGTCTCTGGTTGTCTGAACAATCTAGAAGGAAGAAGTAAGATGGGCAGCACACCACAGAAATAAATTAAACACTGTTATTAGTGGGACATGAATAGAACTGATGTAAGGGTTTGTACATGTGCACACTATACCATCAATAACCTTCTCTTTGACAGTAAAGCTTACATTTAAAAAAACTGTAGCACAGTCACAGTCAGTCACAGTCACAGTCACAGTCACAGTCACAGTCACAGTCAGTCACAGTCAGTCACAGTCACAGTCAGTCACAGTCACAGTCAGTCACAGTCACAGTCACAGTCACAGTCACAGTCAGTCACAGTCAGTCACAGTCACAGTCACAGTCAGTCACAGTCAGTCACAGTCAGTCACAGTCACAGTCACAGTCAGTCACAGTAAATCACAGTCACAGTCACAGTCACAGTCACAGTCACAGTCACAGTCACAGTCACAGTCAGTCACAGTCAGTCACAGTCACAGTCAGTCACAGTCACAGTCACAGTCACAGTCACAGTCACAGTCACAGTCACAGTCAGTCACAGTCAGTCACAGTCAGTCACAGTCACAGTCAGTCACAGTCACAGTCAGTCACAGTCACAGTCAGTCACAGTCACAGTCACAGTCACAGTCAGTCACAGTCAGTCACAGTCACAGTCACAGTCACAGTCAGTCACAGTCAATCACAGTCACAGTCACAGTCACAGTCAGTCACAGTCACAGTCAGTCACAGTCACAGTCACAGTCACAGTCACAGTCACAGTCAGTCACAGTCACAGTCACAGTCACAGTCAGTCACAGTCACAGTCAGTCACAGTCAGTCACAGTCAGTCACAGTCAGTCACAGTCAGTCACAGTCAGTCACAGTCAGTCACAGTCACAGTCAGTCACAGTCACAGTCAGTCACATTCACAGTCACAGTCACAGTCACAGTCAGTCACAGTCACAGTCACAGTCACAGTCACAGTAACAGTCAGTCACAGTCACAGTCACAGTCAGTCACAGTCACAGTCACAGTCACAGTCACAGTAACAGTCAGTCACAGTCACAGTCACAGTCACAGTCACATTCAGTCACAGTCACAGCCACAGTCTCAGTCAGTCACAGTCACATTGATAGATACGCAACTATAACATTTAGATATATCAGAAAAAGTTTTTAGACTCAGGGCCGTATAAGGGGTACTCAAAGCCTAAAATTTGTGAAACGGGCCCACTATTGCAAATAAATCAACGAAACATATCACAAGTGTGAGATAAACTGATTCATGAAAGACGACTTTTAAGGTATTAGGGCTTCACCCCAATCAGCGCAATGAGCCCAATCAGCCCTAAGGTTAATCCAGGCCTGTCTAGACATGCATACTTAATATGAACATCGTGAGATAAAAGCAGATAATTTCTGATGCAGTTACACATTTGTATTATATCATTAATAATTATCTTATCGAAAGATATGACTTCGCAAGATTTCACAGAAATGGATCTTATATATTTGTTTACAAAAAAATAGATCAGTCAAATCCATTCAGTCATACCAGTTCAGTTTAAACCAATTCATTCAAACCATCTAACTCAAACAAGTTCAGTCAAATCATTCAGTGTAGCTTTAAGTCATCAAAAAGACGACGAAGTGGACTTGTAGCTTGGTAACCGGACGATCTGGCTGTAATCGATACTCTGATAACATCTGGAATGTTCCCGATACTTCCCTATTAGTGTTATGGGTATCGACCAATAACATTTCCCTAACTCATGTGTTATCGAATCTGAATCCATTGATCGAATGAGGGCGCGTTAGGCAGATCATTTCATTTTGGTTGGATGATAAACAATTGGATGGATAACACATGAGGGTAAACATTTTTGTGGATAACACATGGGGGTAAACTATTTTGTGGATAACACATGGGGGTAAACTATTTTGTTGATAACACATGAGGATAAACTATTTTGTGGATAACACATGAGGGTAAACTATTTGTGGATAGCAAATGAGGGTAAACTATTTTGTTGATAACACATGAGGGTAAACTGTTTTATGGATAACACATGACGATAAACAGTCTCAAGGAAAATATTTGTATTTCAACACATTTATGTACAACACATGAAAATAAACAGTTTTGGAAATTACACATGAAGAAAATCAATTGTATGCATAACACATGAAATTATTCAAAATTGCGTTTGTATGGGTTACATGTAAGATCTTTATGTATCACGGAAACTTCTTCGAACATGACTAATTATGTAAGCATGACCTATATTTTAATACTTTGATGGAAACACTATCTTAAAGTACGATACAATTTATACAAATGTTAATGAAAGAACTTAGAGAGTACGCAGTAAGGACACGTGACACCAGATATATAAATTCAATGTGAAAATGAAAGTGAAATGGTAAGCCTATGTTTATACGGCAGTCTGTAACTGTATTTATTTACATCTACGAGCTTATCTGTGTGTGAAGTTCTGTAGCGTTTAGGTGAAATCTCTTACATCCTACCAACCATTAATGGGACAATTATTTTTTTTTTCTTTCCTCCCCACCATAACCGATAGTGCAATGGCCATGGAGGCACCACGGGAGACATTGAGGGAATTTTCACCATGACCGAAAAACTCTCTGGGCTATTACCGGAGATCGAACTCGGGACCCTCAGGTTGACCGTCGAGCGCTTTACCACACGACCATCCGTAGCGCTAGTGGTCTCGGCATCAATAGCAACATTATTCGTGACACAAACGAAACTATTTTCTTGTTTATAGACCATAAAAATTGATAATGTATAAATAATGTTTGTGTTCATTTTCTTTACTTATTACTTTGGTTGTGCATGTTACTTTTGATTAAAGCGTGGGACAACCAATTCTTATTTAATAAGTTTGAAAAGAAAAAAAAAATATTTTTCTCGTGTTTGCTACAAATTCCTGGACATGTAACTTTAATAGTCAAATTTCCTCGAGATATGTTCTCAGTGTCTGAATGTTATGTACACTGGACAAGTATTTAGAGACTTTGATAAATGGGTACATATGAAGTGTCGGCTTTGTATCATACTAGAGTACAGAGGTCCCCCAAACTGTACACCTTTTAAAGCACCAAGGACACCACGTGATCTGTGGTCCCGGTGGTCATTCGAGGAAGAATAATTTAAACAGCACCCTTCATAAACACAATAAACAGCACCCTTCATAAACAAAATAAACAGCACCATTCATAAACACAATAAACAGCACCCTTCATAAACACAATCAACAGCACCATTCATAAACACAATCAACAGCACCATTCATAAACACAATCAACAGCACCATTCATAAACACAATCAACAGCACCATTCATAAACACAATCAACAGCACCATTCATAAACACAATCAACAGCACCATTCATAAACACAATCAACAGCACCATTCATAAACACACTAAACAGCACCATTCATAAACACAATCAACAGCACCATTCATAAACACAATCAACAGCACCATTCATAAACACAATAAACAGCACCATTCATAAACACAATCAACTTGTTAAAACTGGCGACTGACTGATGTGGTGCGTTTTTCGCCAATGATTGTTAATAGTGTCACGTGAGCGGACAATAATGGGAACCGCTGCTGTAGTACACTCTCAGGCCTTGTGATGATCTCTAAGGATTACCTCTTTCTACTTCAAGGAGGCAAATGTTTATCTTGGACCGTGTGTCAACACAAGTCTGTGTGACTGAGACGTGAATGCTGTACTATGGTCACTGTTGTACCGAGGGAAATGTCACGTGCTGCCAAGCACCGCTTGTCCAGTCTGTGTGGTCAGTTCAGATAACTTAATAAAACTATGAAATATATATTAGGTAATTATAACGGGCGTTAACAAGCTATCACCCGGAAAAATCCGTCCATCCTTCTCGATGATGCATTTATCTATCCACATATTATATCCAAAACCGTTATTAAATCTATTCACGAACCACTAATACAGTGTTAATCCATCCATCCATCCATCTGTTTCTCCTTGTCTGTCCATCCATCTAATTTTTTTTTATAATCTCAATCTGTGCATGTGTATGTAAATATGTTGGTATGTGTGTGTAAATATGTTGGTATGTGTGAGTAAATATGTTGGTATGTGTGTGTAAATATGTTGGTATGTGTGTGTAAATATGTTGTTATGTGTGTGTAAAGAAATGTACATGTGAATTATGTGTGTTTAGAGAAACATGCATGAATCATGTGTTTATTTGTATCATGTTTGTTTAGGAATGTATAGATGAATCATGTGTGTTTAGGAATGTATAGATGAACCATGTGTGTTTAAGAATGTATAGATGAACCATGTGTGTTTAGGAATGTATAGATGAACCATGTTTGTTTAGGAATGTATAGATGAACCATGTGTGTTTAGGAATGTATAGATGAACCATGTGCCTGTACAATGTTAATTTACATGTAATATCGAATAAATGAATATATTTTTGTACAGGGTCTGTAAGGTATATGTTTGTATATAAAATAATGTATCTTTATTATGTATTTGCACTTGGGAACTGTTTGTATCTATACATATGCAATTATATGTGTTTTTTGTATGCGCAAAGCTAGATGGAAGCAAAGGATATGGTCCCCATATTTTGAATTACCATTGACATAAAATGGATACTTGAAGTGTATCTCTAGTTTTAAAATAGAAAGATTTAATAACATCTTAATATAAATTAATTAAAATGTTCAAAAAATAAATCTTCTATGTGTAGGTGGGTATGCAGTTGCATTTTGTTCGTTAGTAAAAGTTGGAACACATTTCGAGCATCCTGTTAAGATGATGTTTAGTCAAGATACTTAGTGAGGCCGTTCCGTGATACCAAGTTGTGTCCAGCCATGATAGAGAGGTTCATGCATGATACTCAGGGAGGTCCATGCATGATACTCAGGGAGATCCAATCATGATACTCACAGAGGTCCATGCATGATACTCACATAGCTCCATCCATGATAGAGAGGTCCATGCATGATACTCACAGAAGTCCATGCATGATACTCACAGAGGTCCATGCATGATACTCACAGAGGTCCATGCATGATAGAGAGGTCCATGCATGATACTCACAGAAGTCCATGCATGATACTCACAGAAGTCCATGCATGATACTCACAGAGGTCCATGCATGATACTCACATAGCTCCATGCATGATAGAGAGGTCCATGCATGATACTCACATAGCTCCATGCATGATAGAGAGGTCCATACATGATACTCACATAGCTCCATGCATGATAGAGAGGTCCATGCATGATACTCACATAGCTCCATGCATGATAGAGAGGTCCATGCATGATACTCACATAGCTCCGTGCTTGATAGAGAGGTTCATACATGATACTCAAAGAGGTCCATGCATGATACTCACATAGCTCCATGCATGATACTCAGAGTGGTCCATACATGATACTCACAGAAGTCCATGCATTATACTCACAGAGGTCCATGCATGATACTCAGAGTGGTCCATACATGATACTCAGAGTGGTCCATACATGATACTCACAGAAGTTCATACATGATACTCACAGAGGTCCATGCATGATACTCAGAGTGGTCCATACATGATACTCACAGAAGTCCATGCATGATACTCACAGAGGTCCATGCATGATACTCAGAGTGGTCCATGCATGATACTTAGAGTGGTCCATGCATGATACTCAGAGATGTCCATACATGATACTCAGAGTGGTCCATGCATGATACTTAGAGTGGTCCATGCATGATACTCAGAGATGTCCATGCATGATACTCAGAGTGGTCCATGCATGATACTTAGAGTGGTCTATGCATGATACTCAGAGATGTCCATACATGATACTCAGAGTGGTCCATGCATGATACTTAGAGTGGTCCATGCATGGTACTCAGAGTGGTCCATGCATGATACTTAGAGTGGTCCTTGCATGATACTCAGAGATGTCCATACATGATACTCAGAGATGTCCATGCATGATACTCAGAGATGTCCATGCATGATACTCACAGGGGTCCATGGATGATACTCAGAGTGGTCCGTGCATGATACTCAGAGTAGTCCATGCATGATACTCAGTGTGGTTCATGCATGATACTCAGAGTGGTCCATGCATGATACTCAGAGATGTCCATGCATGATACTCAGAGATGTCCATACATAATACTCAGAGTGGTCCATGCATGATACTCAGGGAGGTTCATGCATGATACTTAGAGAGGTCCATGCATGATACTCAGAGATGTCCATGCATGATACTCACAGCGGTCCATGCATGATACTCAGAGTGGTCCATACATGATACTCAGAGTGGTCCATACATGATACTCAGAGTGGTCCATACATGATACTCACAGAAGTCCATACATGATACTCACAGAGGTCCATGCATGATACTCAGAGTGGTCCATACATGATACTCACAGAGGTCCATGCATGATACTCAGAGTGGTCCATGCATGATACTTAGAGTGGTCCATGCATGATACTTTGAGTGGTCCATGCATGATACTCAGAGATGTCCATACATGATACTCAGAGTGGTCCATGCATGATACTCAGAGATGTCCATACATGATACTCAGAGTGGTCCATGCATGATACTCAGGGAGGTCCATGCATGATACTCAGAGATGTCCATGCATGATACTCAGAGTGGTCCATGCATGATACTCACAGAGGTCCATGCATGATACTCAGAGTGGTCCATGCATGATACTCAGAGATGTCCATGCATGATACTCACAGAGGTCCATGCATGATACGCAGAGATGTCCATGCATGATACTCAGAGTGGTCCATGCATGATACTCAGAGATGTCCATACATGATACTCAGAGATGTCCATGCATGATACTCAGAGTGGTCCATGCATGATACTCAGATATGTCCATACATGATACTCAGAGATGTCCATGCATGATACTCAGATTGGTCCATGCATGATACTCAGAGATGTCCATACATGATATTTAGAGATGTCCATGCATGATACTCAGAGTAGTCCATGCATGATACTCAGTGTGGTTCATGCATGATACTCAGAGTGGTCCATGCATGATACTCAGAGATGTCCATGCATGATACTCAGAGATGTCCATACATAATACTCAGAGATGTCCATGCATGATACTCAGATTGGTCTATGCATGATACTCAGAGATGTCCATACATGATACTTAGAGATGCCCATGCATGATACTCAGAGTGGTCCATGCATGATACTCAGGGAGGTTCATGCATGATACTTAGAGAGGTCCATGCATGATACTCAGAGATGTCCATGCATGATACTCACAGCGGTCCATGCATGATACTCAGAGTGGTCCATACATGATACTCAGAGTGGTCCATACATGATACTCACAGAAGTCCATACATGATACTCACAGAGGTCCATGCATGATACTCAGAGTGGTCCATACATGATACTCACAGAGGTCCATGCATGATACTCAGAGTGGTCCATGCATGATACTTAGAGTGGTCCATGCATGATACTCAGAGTGGTCCATGCATGATACTCAGAGATGTCCATACATGATACTCAGAGTGGTCCATGCATGATACTCAGAGATGTCCATACATGATACTCAGAGTGGTCCATGTATGATACTCAGGGAGGTCCATGCATGATACTCAGAGATGTCCATGCATGATACTCAGAGTGGTCCATGCATGATACTCACAGAGGACCATGCATGATACTCAGAGTGGTCCATGCATGATACTCAGAGATGTCCATGCATGATACTCACAGAGGTCCATGCATGATACGCAGAGATGTCCATGCATGATACTCAGAGATGTCCATACATAATACTCAGAGATGTCCATGCATGATACTCAGATTGGTCTATGCATGATACTCAGAGATGTCCATACATGATACTTAGAGATGCCCATGCATGATACTCAGAGTGGTCCATGCATGATACTCAGGGAGGTTCATGCATGATACTTAGAGAGGTCCATGCATGATACTCAGAGATGTCCATGCATGATACTCACAGCGGTCCATGCATGATACTCAGAGTGGTCCATACATGATACTCAGAGTGGTCCATACATGATACTCACAGAAGTCCATACATGATACTCACAGAGGTCCATGCATGATACTCAGAGTGGTCCATACATGATACTCACAGAGGTCCATGCATGATACTCAGAGTGGTCCATGCATGATACTTAGAGTGGTCCATGCATGATACTCAGAGTGGTCCATGCATGATACTCAGAGATGTCCATACATGATTCTCAGAGTGGTCCATGCATGATACTCAGAGATGTCCATACATGATACTCAGAGTGGTCCATGTATGATACTCAGGGAGGTCCATGCATGATACTCAGAGATGTCCATGCATGATACTCAGAGTGGTCCATGCATGATACTCACAGAGGACCATGCATGATACTCAGAGTGGTCCATGCATGATACTCAGAGATGTCCATGCATGATACTCACAGAGGTCCATGCATGATACGCAGAGATGTCCATGCATGATACTCAGAGTGGTCCATGCATGATACTCAGAGATGTCCATACATGATACTCAGAGATGTCCATGCATGATACTCAGAGTGGTCCATGCATGATACTCAGATATGTCCATACATGATACTCAGAGATGTCCATGCATGATACTCAGATTGGTCCATGCATGATACTCAGAGATGTCCATACATGATATTTAGAGATGTCCATGCATGATACTCAAAGTGGTCCATGCATGATACTCAGGGAGGTCCATGCATGATACTTAGAGTGGTCCATGCATGATACTCAGAGATGTCCATGCATGATACTCACAGAGGTCCATGCATGATACTCACAGAGGTCAATGCATGATACTCAGAGATGTCCATGCATGATACTCAGAGAGGTCCATGCATGATACTCAGGGAGGTCCATGCATGATACTCACATAGCTCCATGCATGATAGAGAGGTCCATACATGATACTCACAGAAGTCCATGCATGATACCCACATAGCTCCATGCATGATAGAGAGGTCCATACATGATCTTCACAGAAGTCCGTGCATGATACTCATATAGCTCCATGCATGATACTCAGGGAGGTCCATGCATGATACTCAGAGATGTCCATACATGATACTTAGAGATGTCCATGCATGATACTCAGAGTGGTCCATGCATGATACTCAGGGAGGTCCATGCATGATACTTAGAGTGGTCCATGCATGATACTCAGAGATGTCCATGCATGATACTCACAGAGGTCCATGCATGATACTCAGAGATGTCCATGCATGATACTCACAGAGGTCCATGCATGATACTCACAGAGGTCCATGCATGATACTCACAGAGGTCCAAGCCTCATACTCAGAGAGGTCCATGCATGATACTCAGGGAGGTCCATGCATGATACTCACATAGCTCCATGCATGATAGAGAGGTCCATACATGATACTCACAGAAGTCCATGCATGATACTCACATAGCTCCATGCATGATAGAGAGGTCCATACATGATCTTCACAGAAGTCCGTGCATGATACTCACATAGCTCCATGCATGATACTCAGGGAGGTCCATGCATGATACTCAGGGAGGTCCATGCATGATACTCAGGGAGGTCCATACATGATATTCAGAGTGGTCCATGCATGATACTCAGGGAGGTCCATGCATGATACTCAGGGAGGTCCATGCATGATACTCAGGGAGGTCCATGCATGATACTCAGAGATGTCCATGCATGATACTCATGGAGGTCCATGCATGATACTCAGGGAGGTCCATGCATGATACTCAGAGCGGACAGAACATGACACTCTACAATGTTCAGTCGTAAATCTGAGCGATTTTAACTCACAGACTAAAACAATTACTCTCATGAAAAAAGAAAGTTCTTTCGTTGGTGAGCCGGAAGTGGAAACTTTCCTGGCGATGCCTGCATGTGTCCATTCAATTTCCTGTCCGTGTTTTTTCGCGGGCGGTGGGTGGGGGGGGGGAGAGAGCGAGGCAGATGAGTTGGTCAAACAGGGACCAAAGAATGTTGAGATATACAATAGAAGAGGGCATGCTACAGTCTGTAGAATGTTATTGACTGGCTCCCATGACAACAGTCTGTTTTGATACAATGGACGCCACGTTCACACACAGCTACTCGGGATAATTGTAGTGTTTATATGATAAGTGTTTACAACATATTTTCACACCGATTGTACGTCTTTGTTTATCACGATATTCATTTTCTTTATATTTAGCGTTACTTTCTTTACAGTCACCAGCAAGACTGCTAATACAAAATTCTAAGGACCACGGAACTCTCTATTTCTTTTCTCCCCGCAATGGCCAAACGTAGTTCCAGGAAAAATAAAAACAAGAAAATTAATTTCGAAAGGGTCCTGACAAGTATTCTGGTTGCTATCCCTTCCACCCCTTTCCCTTGCGACGGTCATGTAACCAGCTTTAAAACTGATGGAAACATAAATAAAACCAATGATTCCAATAGTATTGTTGTATAAAAGGGACGGGTGGTCGAGTGATGTAAAGCACCCGAAGTCGAGCTGAGAGTCCCAGGTTCGATCCGCGGTGAGACCCAAGAGAATCTTCCTCCAGGTCTTGGTAAAAGTTGGTTCGAAGTCCCTCAAGTCCACCTAGTGTTAAATGGGTTCCTGACTTTAGTTTGGGAAGTAAAGGCAGCTGGGCTTTGAGCTAACAAACACAATCCATTTCAATGCCGAGGTTACACAAACAAATGGTTTCCACTTTCATCAGCTCCGGTGGACCTTTAGAGCTCAAGGAAAATGTTAAATTTACTTTTATTGTTGTATAATTTAATACATTATATTGATACTAAACTTTCCCTTCGATTATATTCGTCTTGGAATATTTTAAATCAATTCATTTGTTCTCCAAATCATCTTACGTAAATGTAAATTGGTGTGTTACCCTTTCTTTTGTCCGTTAGGTTGATACAAGTTTATGTTTTATGAAATTAGGCTAAGCAAAAGTAATGTTTTCATCAACTGTGTTGTTTCGGAGACACATTCCATGACATTTGAGGGGAAACACTTAATGACCTATCAGGGGAAACATTCCATGATCTATTAGGGGAAACATCCCATGACCTATTAGGGGACACATCCCATGACCTATTAGGGGAAACATCCCATGACCTATTAGGGGAAACATCCCATGACCTATTAGGGGAAACATTCCATGATCTATTAGGGGAAACATCCCATGACCTATTAGGGGAAACATCCCATGACCTATTAGGGGAAACATCCCATGACCTATTAGGGGAAACATCCCATGACCTATTAGGGTAAACATCCCATGACCTATTAGGGGAAACATCCCATGACCTATTAGGGGAAACATCCCATGACCTATTAGGGGAAACATCCCATGACCTATTAGGGGAAACATCCCATGACCTATTAGGGGAAACATCCCATGACCTATTAGGGGAAACATCCCATGACCTATTAATGGAGAGACATTTCATTTTTTATTCTATAATCAATGAATGCAGGGCCCGTTATATTTTCACCCTAAAGTTCATGACAAAAAAAAAAACTAAAGATAAATTATAAGAGAGCCATCTCCAACTGGGAGAGCCGACACTGTCTATCTTACATCTTACATGTTTAAACAATTACTGATTTTCCATGACATGGGTTTCCATAAACTTAAATTTTCTATTATTGAGTTTTCATAGAATAAATTTTTCATATCACATTTTACATAGACTTAAGTTTCCGAATCTGAATTTTTCTAAAATAAAATTTAATCACCTGAGTTTCTAAAAGCTGGTCGTCATGACGTTATTTAACATAACCTGATTAACAAATTGATAGAATGAAAGTGAAGTATAATATATTAATTTAGCGTTTTATTTATTTTCTTGAGTGAATCAGTTATTGTGTTTTGTCTAAATGTATTTGATTGTGTACACATGAATTAGGTCTCAACAGTGAGTAGATGACCATTTGATTCTTCCAGTGTCTAGGGTCTGGAATCAATATCTCCCTCATGGTCACTCAAGTTTGTCTCACCAATTAATGGACTTTCATTACACTTCAGGCTGGAACTCAAGAAATGAAAGAAGTAAACTTTGAGAAATCAGAGGAAGGTTTGTTTGGGCGTTTGCAGATTGTTTATAGTGTCATGGTATTAAAGTGTCATGGTGTTATAATGTCATGGTAGTTATAGTGTCATGGTGGTTATAGTGTCATGATAGTTATAGTGTCATGGTGGTCATAGTGTCATGGTGTTATAATGTCATGGTAGTTATAGTGTCATGGTGGTTATAATGTCATGGTGTTTATAGTGTCATGGTGTTATAATGTCATGATGGTTATAGTGTCATGGTGGTTATAATGTCTTGGTGTTATAATGTAATGGTAGTTATAGTGTCATGGTGGTTATAATGTCATAATAGTTATAGTGTCATAGTAGTTATAATGTCATGGTGGTTATAATGTCATGGTAGTTATAGTATCATGGTGGTTATAGTGTCATGGTGGTTATAGTGTCATGGTAGTTATAGTGTTATGGTATTATAGTGTTATGGTGCTATAATGTCATTGTGTTTATAGTGTCATGGTGTTTATAGTGTCATGGTGTTTATAGTGTTCTGGTGTTTGATGTGACATGGTATGACGGGATAATACATGTTTAAAGATGATACGTGATAATAATGATTTATTATAATGATAAATTATAAAACATGGTTATTTACTTGATGATATATGATAGTATTTGATTCTTCACGATTATAAATGATACTTGATAAAATATATAAACAAATAATTATATTAAACAATGGAGAGGTAATGTTTTAAAAGCCTGAGCTATTTGGATTTAATATGAAAAAGAAAACCGAAGAAAACGCTAAAGAGCATCGCTTATTCAATTATTATTCTTTCGACAATTATATTTATTGTGTGAAATTCTATCAGTCCTACTTTATACATTTGCTTGTTTGTCAATGTCCAAATGTAAAACGTGTCTAAAGTGGACAACTGACAATGACTGATACACATGTGAAGTGTCGCTCTTTGATATATGGCACGATGTTTACTGTGACAAGGGAGCGTGTGATCAAATGTCACAGTCAATATTAACGCCCAGTCCGCTGATGAACTAATGAAAAGTTGAAATGAGGGTCAAGGCTGAGGACCGTCCCGAGAGCTGACAAGACTCAAATGGGCACGTCTTAAGTGAGAGCACGTGACAAGAAACAGAGACCCATGTTGTGGTCCCTGTGAGTCTGGAAAACGTTGGGAGAAGTCATTTGGCTGGTTTTATTATTTTCAACAAAAAAAGTTCTAATCGATAAGCCACTGCTTTCTCGCGATCTTCCATGTGTCGCTTCTGGGACAATCTTTGATTTCAATAAATGTATGAACACAAGTATAGACTGTATACAACTTGGATCAGTGATTCCAGTCATTTGTCTGAATGTCATGTTATGTGTTCCTCAGTTCTACATGTCACAGGGGCGGCAATCAGCCTAGGGTGACACAAATGTTTGTTACTCCGCTGGTTTGGTCAAGAATTTTTTTTAGCACAGCTAGCGACATCATGACAGGTTGAGTAGATGTCTTCATGGCACAGCTAGTGACATCATGACAGGTTGAGTAGATGTCTTCATGGCACAGCTAGTGAATCATGACAGGTTGAGTAGATGTCTTCATGGCCTAATGATCTGGTTAGGACTGAAAAAATGTCATTGTGACGCAATAATCTTGTACAACACAGTGTTGTCTTTGTGTTCATATGATTTGATAGGACTGAATTAATGTCAATGTGACAGATGTACGTACACACATTGGTCCGGCTAATATGATTTCAAAGTGACACCTAAATAATGTAACAATTAATATATTAGTGTATGTTGGCTATGTGTCTTTGTTTGTGTATCTGTACATGTTTGTTTCTGTCTTGTGTCTTTCTGAGTATATATATGTGTCTGCGTTTTTGAGTATGTGTCCATGTGTGTGTCCGTGTGCTGTCTATGTGTGCCGTTGAATGTGTCTATATTTTTGTATTAGTCTATGTGTTTGTGAATAACAGATCGATTTATGACTGAAATACATAATGCAATCTCTTTCTTAAATCAAATCTTGAGTGGTTATCAAATTCCAGTTTTTAAGAAATACACATACATAAACAAACATTCCAATGAAGTAAAGAAACTAGAGGGTAGTACAACCGGGCTACTGGCCTAAGAAGTCGATGGCCAATGGGACATTAAGGCTTACTCGTTTGAACTTTTTGTTGTCTTTATACAATTTGAAAATGTGATAATTTAACAAAACGTAGACAACTCCATTGTGATTGTGAATGACGATTGAAATAAGAGAAATAGTGATGTAGAGAAACAAGAGAATGCTGGTGGTGAAATTTTGTCTACAGAATCTGGCCAGGGTGAAGTGAACTGCAATATTGGAATTGACATTGAACATCTAGAAGGAGAGATCTCTTCACAGTTAGATATATAAAACTATGTCATAAAAACTCACATTGGCAATCCTTTAACATTTTCCCCAACGATATGATTGACAAACTGTGTATAGGATGCTCACTAACTTTTAGAAATTTAAATGGTTAGAAACAACATCACAAAAATATGTATTAGTCATAGACAGTGATATCTGGGGTGAAGTCTTAGTGCTATCTGACACGAAGTCATAGACAGTGCTATCTGGGATGAAATCTTAGTGCTATCTGACACGAAGTCATAGACAGTGCTATCTGGGATGAAATCTAGTGCTATCTGACATGAAGTCATAGACAGTGCTATCTGGCATGAAGTCATAGACAGTGCTATCTGGGATGAAATCTTAGTGCTATCTGACATGAAGTCATAGACAGTGCTATCTGGCATGAAGTCATAGACAGTGCTATCTGGCATGAAGTCATAGACAGTGCTATCTGGCATGAAGTCTTAGACAGTGTTATCTGACATGAAGTCTTAGACAGTGCTATCTGGCATGAAGTCTTAGAGAGTGCTGTCTGGCATGGCGAAATGTAGAAATGTGTCTCATTTTAGATGATGATCTTAAAAGTCTCCTCGTGTCATCGAGACTAAATATGTCAAATGGTAGAACGTAACGAAACATATTATTGATGTCAAATGTCAAAAAGTAGAACGTAGTGAGACTTATCATTGATGTCATCTGTCAAACTGTAGAACGTAATGAGACATATTATTATGTCATATGTCAAACGGTATAACGTAATGAGACATATAATTGATGTCTTGTGTCAAACGGTAGAACGTATCGAGACATATTATTCATGTCATGCTATTTCCAATGGGACTTCTGTCGGCCGATTCACAAAATGAGTTTATATGAGTTTATTTTTTTAATGTTCTGAGCTTGTGAAAAAATACTTTTATCAGGATAAAAAGACTGCAAAATACTTTGTTGATTCCTGACCATACTCATCTCATGTTATGTATACAACTTTCCTTCAACGTCATTTCATTCAAAATGAATCCATTTGTAAAATTGGACGCAGATTTACCAAATTTGTTGACAACAAACAAATAAACAAACAAACAACAACAAACAAACAAAAAAAAACAACAAACACCTGGATCTGGCATCGCAGATATGTAGATACATTTATAAAGAAAATGATATTCCAATGTGGAAATAACGTCACAGAATGTATTCTTAAAACAGTTACATACTTCGGAACAAAACAAACGTTTTATAAACTTTTTAGTTCCTTGTCCATTTTGATGGGAAAATGTGCAGGCTAACATTGGCTGTGTTGAAGCCATTGTGGTACATCTGCTGGTAGTCAACTGACTTTAAAAGATGTATTGACTTTGAACCAAACATAAGAAACTAAACTGGCCATTATTGGATCCACTGTATTATGTAGCATCATTTATTTGTTTTATGATGTGTGTTATATCATGTGCTGTCCATATATGTACAACAGTTACAGAGTCAAGAAATGCGATTCTGTCAATTTTACGAACTTTGATTTTGTGATATACTGAACAGCGGAAGTTCTGGGCAAAATGTATAAAGTGAAGCTGAAAGTTTTGCTTTTAATTTTAACATAAAAAACCAATAATCAGGAAAATGTGATGAGGCAAAACGTACAATGGGATGTCAAAATGAAGACTTTGACTAGTCGAAACAAGAAATAGATGAATCCCCTTCCATTGTCCCCTTTCCTTGTCCCCTTCCCTAGTTCCTTCCCTAGTCCCCTTCCATTGTCCCATTCCCTAGTCCCCTTCCCTAGTCCCTTTCTCTAGTCCCTTCCCTAGTCCCCCCTTGTCCCATTCCCTAGTCCCCTTCCCTAGTCTCCTTCCCTTGTCCCCTTCCCTTGTCCCCTTCCCTAGTCCCATTCCCTAGTCTCCTTCCCTAGTTCCCTTCCCTAGTCTCCTTCCCTAGTCCCCTTCCCTAGTCCCCTTCCCTAGTCCCCTTTCCTTGCCCCATTCCCTTGTCCCCTTCCTTAGTCTTCTTCCCTAGTCCTCTTCCCTAGTCCCCTTCCCTTGTCCCGTTCCCTAGTCCTCTTCCGTAGTCTCCTTCCCTATTGCCCTTCCCTAGTCCCCTTTCCTTGCCCCATTCCCTTGTCCCCTTCCGTAGTCTCCTTCCCTATTGCCCTTCCCTAGTCCTCTTCCCTAGTCCCCTTTCCTTGCTCCATTTCCCTGTCCCCTTCCATAGTCTTCTTCCCTAGTCCCCTTCCCTAGTCTCCTTCCCTTGTCCCCTTCCCTAGTCTTCCCTAGTCTCCTTCCCTAGTCCCCTTCCCTAGTCCCCTTCCCTAGTCCCATTCCCTAGTCCCCTTCCCTAGTCTCCTTCCCTAGTCCCCTTCCCTAGTCCCCTTCCCTTGTCCCCTTCCCTAGTCCCCTTTCCTTGCCCCATTCCCTTGCCCCCTTCCATAGTCTTCTTCCCTAGTCCTCTTCCCTAGTCCCCTTCCCTAGTCCCCTTCCGTAGTCTTCTTCCCTAGTCCTCTTCCCTAGTCCCCTTCCCTTGTCCCCTTCCCTAGTCCCCTTCCCTAGTCTCCTTCCCTTGTCCCCTTCCCTAGTCTTCCCTAGTCTCCTGCCCTAGTCCCCTTCCCTAGTCCCATTCCCTTGTCCCCTTACCTTGTCCCGTTCCCTAGTCTCCTTCCCTTGTCCCCTTCCCTTGTTCCATTCCCTTGTCCTCTTCCCTAGTCTCCTTCCCTAGTCCCCTTCCCTAGTCCCCTTCCCTAGACCCTTTTTATTGTTGAATAATATGAGTGGTGGGTCTTTTTGAATGCTGCATAGAGAATTTCTAAAAAAAAAATTAAATTAGCTTTCTATGGACTTACTTAACCATTCTGTAGATTAGCTGAAAAAAATCGAAATCACCGTCAAATCAATAACCTGTTGATCTAAGCAATTATCTTGAAATGGAGATTAATTATTTGCCAGCTGCTCATCAGTTTGATTTCGAAATAAACCAACTTCGCCCAGTGGAACTGCTGAATAGCATAAAAAGAATAAACTGGAAGGATTAATTTCAAATATATGTGTCAGTCTTCATATTCTTTTGCGAATTCCTTTCATTGTAACCTCAGCTGAGACCACATTCAGAAAGTTGAAACTGGTAAAATATTTTCTAAGATCTACAATGTCACAAACCATGTCACAAACCATGTCACAAACTATATCATAAACATTATCACAAACAGTTATAGTTAAACATACATTTTTAAACATAAAAACATCTTAGTAATAAAAATATTAAACACATGATATAATACAAACACATAATGTCATAATATACATACATACATGTCATAAAACAGACACAAAATGTCATGATAAACATACATACATCCATTTTAGAATATCCACACAAACATGCCATATTATACACACATATATGTTATAATATAATCACATACAGGTCATAATACACGCACATCCATTTTAAAATAAGCACACAAACATGCCATATTATACACACATAATTGTTATAATGTACGCATATACATGTCATAATACACAAACATACATGCCAGAATACACACACATACATGTCATAATACACACATATACATGGCATAATACACATACATGTCAGAATACACACACATACATGTCATAATACACACACATACATGTCAGAATACACACACATACATGTCAGAATACACACATACATGTCATAATACACACACATACATGTCATAATACACACATATACATTTCAGAATACACATACATGTCAGAATACACACACATACATGTCATAATACACACATACATGTCATAATACACACACATACATGTCTGAATACACACACATATAGATGTCATAATATACACACATATATGTCGTAATACACACAAATACATGTCATAATACACACACATACATACATGTCAAACTTCAAATAGGGGCTCAAGCTTCTTCACTGACCAGAGACCCTAATTTCTATCGTCGTCCCTGCATGAAACAATCCCCACCTAAGAAACAATACCTCTCTTGTCTCTCTTCTCAAAAAAAACACAAACAATTTTTCTAACACATCATTTTATGTTGAGTAAAAAAATAAAAGATAAAAATATAATTCTTCATAGGACAGTTAGGACAATCTGTAATTGCAGGATTCTTTATATTTGATATTCAGCAATGACTCAATAAATTGAATTCCGTCATCAAGAAGCCAATGATTGTACTGTTAAGAATCGCCAAAAGAAATCTATTTTTCTACAGTTTGAAACAATGTTAAAACCCTACTAAATCTGACAGGGTCACAGGTCAGTACTTGGAGTGGACCATTCTATTAACTTTGTTTTGAATGTCAGAATCAATGTCTTTTTACGACACGGGGTGAATTGAATAATGGATGACGGTGAATGGATGAGATAAATCGAAACTGAGGACTATAGTGTCGGTCATGATATACTGACAGTGACATGCTACGATGACATGTCATCTGCACTGAAGGACCGCTTCGGTTCAAATTTTAGTTGGCTTTATTTTATTAAATGATATTATTAGCTTAAAGCGGTAGTCACCAGGAAGTGTGTCATATTTGTGAAGGTCTAGATATAAATTGAGGCAGACCACAGAGCTAAAGTCCTAACTTAGAGTTTGCCTAGGACCACCATAGTAAAGACAGCCTGGATCACCACAGATGAGGCAACCTGGACCACCACAGTTGAGGCAACCTGGACCACCACAGTTGAGGCAACCTGGACCACCACAGTACAGACAGCCTGGACCACCACAATTGAGGCAACCTGGACCACCACAGTACAGACAACCTGGACCACCACAGTACATACAACCTGGACCACCACAGTACAGACAGCCTGGACCACCACAGTTGAGACTACCTGGACCACCACAGTACAGACAACCTGGACCACCACAGTACAGACAGGCTGGACCACCACAGTTGAGGCTGCCTAGGACCACCACAGTTGAGGCTGCCTAAGACCACCACAGTTGAGGCTGCCTAGGACCGCCACAGTACACACAACCTGGACCACCACAGTTAAGACTACCTGGACACCACATTTGAGGGGCCATCCAAGAAGATGGTTTAACTTTTATTTAGCTAAAACCGAACTGTTGTGTAACTAGACAAGGGAGCAATCGCGGTGGTCCTCGGGCGACACTATATTGTCGGCGATCAAAGGCAGCATTTTACCGGTTTTGTCACTGGAATGGTCTCGAGGCAATGTTAAAGCTAGTTACCCTATTGTAACCTAACAGCCAACAAGTCTTTGTAGCTTTAGGTCTTTTATTTTTCAAATTAGAGTTTATCTTAAAATTTTGCTGGAAATGAAATAAATGTCATTCTTGCAGACCTGTACTGTTTATTGCGGCAGGCTCGCTGCAGAGATGGGTAACATAAACATTTATTAGTAGCACTGCGAAAAAGCGCACGTTGCGCGACAGCTTCGAGTAGGTTTTTGAATAAACATTTATAAAACAGCAGATATTGCAAAGATTTTTGATTCTGAAAATTTTTTTTTCAAAATTTCGATTTAGAATTATTTTCTATTTTCTTAACATCTTGTTTTTGCAGAAAAATACCTAAACAATCCTTAAAGGTCTCTGTTAAAAGCAAAACAAATCAAACAACGAAACAAACAACTGCTGTAATGCAACAATCAACTGATGTAACAAAGCAAACAACTGATGTAATGAAGCAAACAACTGCTGTAATGAAACAAAAAACTGCTGTAATGAAACAAACAACTGCTGCAATGAAACAAACAACTGATCTAATGAAACAAACAACTGATGTAATGCAACAAACAACTGCTGTAACCAAACAAACAACTGATGTAACAAAACAAACAACTGCTGTAACAAAACAAACAACTGATGTAACAAAACAAACAACTGATGTAACAAAACAAACAACTGATGTAATAAACAAACAACTGCTGTAATGCAATGAAACTTTGCAAAATTAATGTTCAATCCATTTAGTATGCATATCCATTTCACATGTTTTCGTTATCTTAATTGATTTGCTTTTTAGTCAAAATCAAACTGATGTTAGGCCATTTATTTTGCTACAATTCTCACCGAACAGCCCTAATAGAGGGAAAATGAGAAAATATGATGGGCCTTGTAAAAAATCTGCTTAAATACTTCGAAAAAAGGATATCTTATTCCTAAACACTTAGTTTCTAAACACTTAGTATCTAAACACTTAGTATCAAAAACTTAGTATCTAAACACTTAATATCTAAACACTTAGTATCTAAACACTTAGTATCTAAACACTTAGTATCTAAACACTTAGTATCTAATTACTTAGTATCTAAACACAGTAACTAAACACTTAGTATCTAAACACTTAGTATCTAAATACTTAGTATCTAAACAATTAGTATCTAAACATAGTATCTAAACATTTAGTATCTTGACACTAGGGAAACAATTGTGTTATTAAGGAGTATCTTATTTACAGATGTAAAAAAAAAATTAAGAGGATAAGATTTACTTTGAGATAAAAGATTTGACCAAAATATTATTGCAGGGTTTCAAAAGTGAAACACGATAACAAATTTGATACCATTTATTGTAATCAAATAATTGTTTAATTGGAATATCCAGCAATAAAATAAAGAGATGACTGTAAAAAAACAAGTTGTTGCTTGCATGCAATAAGCGAGAAATAAAACGCTATGTTCATAACACATGATAACTGATGATACAAATGACATTGTAGCATATGGAGTTCTTTTTAACGTCCAGTTTCTCTCTCTTTCTCTCTCTCTCTCTCTCTCTCTCTCTCTCTCTCTCTCTCATCATATTTTATCAAATTTTTGATTATCTGATTGACAAAGTCACGTGACACTGTCGCACAGTGACCCAGCCTGACATGAATACATTATACATAATTCAAAACAGTGAATGGACAATGGGCGAACATCATATCAACATAAAATTACCCCCCAACAATCTCCAAAAGTACTGACCCCCCATGAGCTGACCACAACTGGTTCAATCGATTTGTTTAGCAGCTGGACATCTGGGTCCCTCTATCGGCTAATTTGATCAGACCGGACACGAAAACTCCATTTTAGAAACTGGTCTCTCCCACGGTCAATTTGGCCAAATCAGAGATGGTACAAACAGTGACTATCTGGTCAATAATTAGGGCACATACAGGGAATTGTTACAATATATACGTCACATACAGGGAATTGTTACAATATATACGTCACATACAGGGAATTGTTACAATATATACGTCACATACAGGGAATTGTTACGATATATACGTCACATACAGGGAATTGTTACGATATATACGTCACATACAGGGAATTGTTACGATATTTACGTCACATACAGGAAATTGTTACAATATATACGTCACATACAGGGAATTGTTACAATACATATAACATATTTTTACAGTACGTGGAGTTATTATAGTTATAAAGAATTCTATGTGAATTTTGAGCTAAACATATAAACCGTTCTACAACAGTTTAGTAGATTCTTACAGTAACTACAGGGAATTGTTATAATACATTTAAGGAAATTGTTACAACGCACTCTTAGGTAAATGTTTAAGCACAAGATGGTAATTTAAAATTAATGCATATTAAAAATTTTACAAACTTAATATCTAAGATATTGCTAGTAATATACGTATTAATACAACACATAATCTACGTAATTTTAACTTGACTCAGCAGTTTGTGTAAGATAAGTAGAATAAGTTTATCTCTTAGATCCTATAAACCGCTGATGATACTATTGTGTAGTGCCATATATATATATATATATAATAGAATTGCTGGAGCACCAAGAACGTAAATATGTCTATGAGCTGGTAGGCTACTTCTTCTGCCCTCTTTGTCTTCAGGGCCCTGAGAACCAGAACATGGTGATATGATCTTGATACACCATTATAAACTTGTATTCCCCATCAGGATGGGATTAAAAGTGGATGAGATCGACCTGACAACGGGAGTTGAATTCTGAAAAAAAACCATTGGCTTGACTTCAATGCCTTTTTTGACGCCTTTTTGTTTTTTCTGGCAAGGTTCACAAAGGTTAACATACAGTTCAATACCATGACGTGTAATGTTCTTGTATTTGGGTGATAGTTCTTTCAACATTCTATCCCGTAATAGCCAAATGGGCCTTATGAAGTACGTCAAATAACTCGAAGTCCGCGACGTAAAACTGAATTGCGGTCACACCTTCTTTTTCCACCATCATGACATCATAGTGTTTCACCAGCCAATAGTTACATACTTTGCCGAACAGGAACTCGGCATTCTATAGAATGCTTGGGGCAATGTATGAAATAGCAATTTATTTCATACTTTGCCTGAAAAATTCAGGCATTCTATACATTGCCTAGGCATTCTATAGAATGCCGGATTTCAAACTTTGCCGGTAACACACACACATATATATATATATATATATATATATATATATATATATATATATATATTGCTGATCCTTTAGTTATAATTTCGTGGCCTACACTTTGAGATTCAATTTAACGTCATTGTACCGAGACAAAGATTTTACGACATTCCAAAAAAGATTGAACATTTTACGACACTTCACCCAAGACAAATACTTAGACATTTTTTTTACCAGAAAGAAAGAATTTCAACATTCCGCCAGAGACTAGGTTCTTGATTCATTCCCCCAGATACAAAATTTCACGACATTCCTCCAGAGACGAAAAAATTATGACCTATCTGAAAAGAAAATGTTACACCGAAGGCATAGAGAGATAAGATAGATAGATAGATAGATAGATAGAGAGAGAGAGAGAGAGAGAGAGAGAGAGAGAGAGAGGAAGGGAGTAAGCGAGAGAGAGAAAGAGATAGATAGATAGAGATCTTAACAGCAGGAAATATCATAAATAGAGAGAGAGAGAGAGAGAGAGAGAGAGAGAGAGAGAGAGGTTGGTTGATATCTAGGATGCAACAGGAAATATCACACTCAGATCTTTTTGTTTGGGGTCGAGACATACCTTAGATAAACGGTTCTGACTGTTAGGCTCCTCGGAACCCCTGAAGGACGGATGGTCTTGCTGTAAAGCTCTCGACTGTAGACCTGAGGCAATCAACCTGAGGGTCCATGGTTCGATCTCCGATCACGGTTTCAAGTCATAGTTAAAGTTCCCTATATGTCTTCCATAGTGCCTTCATGGCCATTGCATTATGGGATGCATGAAAAGCACCGTAATATCGTTCCATTAGTGGTTTATATGATCTAAGAGATTTCATCTCATCCTTACAGTGACTTCACACACACTGACTCTACTTGGTATCAAATGTCTTAGAGTTATAGACGACTTTTAAGACTAAACTATAAAACACAAGTTGCCCAAACCATACAAACAAACCAGATGTAATTAATTTAATTGTACGTTTAGTTTCTCTTTTAAAAACCTTTGAGTGTGTGTATGGTGTGAGTCATTTATGACCGTGCTTGTTTATATTTAATGGGTGAGACAAAGAATGACCACAATGCTTGAGTAGGTTGTAACTTTATGTAAACTGGAAATGGAAATTCCATTTTGTGCTCTCTGTATGATTAGATTTAAATGAAAGCTTTGTAAATTGTATTCAGAGAAGAAAAGTTTACATTATTCACATTAACGAAAGTCACTTTCTATATACATAAAATATTTAGAATTCCATTATCAAGGAGGCAACCACAGCACATATCAAATTGTAATCATAATCTCAATAAATGGTTTCTTTCAATGATATTGTTGATGTGACATACACATATTTTATCATAGATATAATTTGAAAAACAAAAACAAAACGACATACAGCTATCAAACAACACATTAAATCAAAAGTCAATACTTTTATTTTAAGGAGAAATGGGATCTAAATTCAATTATTTGATTAGAAATAAATATTTGCAAAGGTACAAAACAAACACAAAAAATCACAAAATGATCTCATTCAGAAATCACAAAAGATTGACGTAAATAAATAAAATGAAGGAAATGAACAACATTAATAAAATGTAACTTTATTTTGTTTACTTGTATATCAGTCTCTTTGAAATAAAAAGCCAATGAGCTCAATTATAAATGGAGAGCTCAAAGTTTGTTTATCCTTAGCAAAATAGTGGTAAATATTGCTCACTATATTGCTCAGTATATTTAATAGTTTAAATCTGTCTCAATATCTGTATTTACCAAATGACCTAATAAAATAACTACACCATGAATTCTAAAAAAAATCAACGGATCAAGATTAGAATCGGTAATTTTTGTAACCATATTAATACTTGCTTCTGCTTATTTTACTATCATTTTAGTTCTCAATATTGACATTCTCTATACTGACATTCTATATACTGACATTATACTGACATTCTATATACTGACATTATACTGACATTCTATATACTGGGATTCTATATACTAACATTCTCTATACTGTCATATCTATACTAACATTCTCTATATTGACATTCTATATACTGACATTCTTTATACTCATTTGTGTGGCCCATTTTCTGCCCACTTTATTCACAGCTCATGCCACTTCCGAGAACGAGAGTAAACTGGGTGTAATAAAATAAAATTTTACTAGCTTAATATCTAAGACACTTTCAGTAGAATATGTTTCACATTTAAGGCAAGGGTAACTATTTACCCCAAAGTCCAACCCGTTTAAAGACTTGGTATATTTACTAGTTATTGCACACATTTCAGCATGGTGGAATTTTATTTTATTGTTTACTGTTGTGCTGAAATTATGACGCACATGTAAATAAAATGCATCACTTGGAAAAACAATTTTGGCATTTAAAAGTTGGCTTTCTTCTTGTGTATCTCCATCATTTTCTATACTTTGCTAGTTATAGATGATTTGTAATAAAAATCTACAAACTTTTCTTGGTATGTTTTTTTGTATAACTTAAAGTACATGCTTTAAAGTTTTTACACTTATTTTGTGAAAATTGCGCAGAATTTCACTTAAAAATGCAACATAATAGTGAATTTTATCTCTTCTATCTTATCTGCAGTATTTTTGACTTTTTCTTTGCATCACCTCTTTTGTGAATGATCTGATGAAATGATAAGAATTATTTTAAAATGGCAGCTATTGCCATAACACCACGTCTTCTATTAGAGAACTTCATAAATAAAAATATTTTGTCAAACGAAAATTTCTAACTCAGAACCAGCATTGGAAGAAAAATAAAAGTTAACATCTAAATGTTTACCGGAACTTGTATGCCATGTTTTCCTACCATTGACCAAGACACATATATAGCGGAAATAGGTTACCATAATTCTTGATGAGAAAATGATCCGGATAAAACATAAATAAAATTATTACAAGTAAAATAAGCCAAATGTAAACATTGTCAGACACAGGTTATAAAATAATTTCTAACAACCGGATTTCAACGTCCAGATGCTATTCTTTTGCTAACTTCCTTGTCAAGCTTAAAGTAAACAGCTTACAATAGAAAAATTCACGGAATACACCAATATTCATTAAAATATTTTCCTTATCTCTTTGTCTCTTTCTTTCTCTCTCTCTCTCTCTCTCTCTCACACACACACACACACACGTACATATATATATATATATATATATATATATATATATATATATATACTTATAAGACGCATTTGTTGTCTGTCTGTCTGTCTGTATGTCTGTATGTCTGTCTGTCTGTCTGTCTGTTCCCTCATAACTCAAGATTCAGACAAACAAATAACGTGAAATTTGTTACACATACACATAATTACATGGGGAAGGTTATAGGACAGGTTTCGTTTCATCTCGATGGGTAGTTTAATTGTAATTAATTTTTTTAGAGCATTTTTTTTTGTCTGTCCGTCTGTCATCACCCTAGATCTCAACAACCATAAGTCCTAGAGCCATGATGTATATATCATTTTGTAGATCTTGGCCTGCCAAGAAATGACTTTTTTCCATTTCGCGATCTGACCTCTCAGGGCCGTAAAAGGGGGCTTAGTACCGTTTTTTACTATATAAGCTATATTAATAAAGGAGCGGCTATATCTCAACAACCATAAGTCCTAGACCCATGATATATATATACCATTTTGTAGGTCTTGGCCTGCCAAGTGTACATCAAAAGTTCATTTTGCGATAGGACCTCTGAGGGCCGGGCTTCAGGGCTCCTAAGGGGCTTATATATTATATATACATCTTGTACGTTCAATAACCCATTCATTTGGTGCGAAATACTGCAGCACGTAGTTTCACCAAGATTTATTAAGAAACTCATCAAATGAAATAGTAAGCTTGTGTTCTGAGTTTAATTGAAAGTATCAGAGCTATGCAACAATTGACGGAGTTTTCGGACGATTAAATGACTATAATTTCGAATGTTTTCAATTATGAGTCCTATTTCAGTAACCACAAACCACTTGTAGTTAGATTTAAGAGACAATAATTTTTTTTCAAATATAAAGAAACGTCTTTATAATTTTTTTTACAGATATATGCATTACACAATTGAATTTATAAACATTTCTAAAATTTACAAATATTTACTGAAAGATAACAAACGTATTGATACGTAACACGAAAATGCGATAACACGTCCTGTGTCCAGAATGGAACAGGCTTAATTGCTTGTTTTATTTTAGTATTTTACTATATTAAAGTAATCTCGACGGCGCCATAAATAAAATTTCTTTGTGACGTCATTTCCCTATGATCGAATAGAACTTGCGCGCTGGTGCTGTATTGTGCCTTTGTGATGCAAAGAATTGTTGATGTTTTTTCATTTTCTCTGATTTGTACAGTTTGAGGAAGGTAAAGGAATGAAGAAGGATTTTAGAAGAAGTGTGAAGCCATAATAATAAGTATATATATATATATATATATATATATATATATATATATATATAGAGAGAGAGAGAGGGGGGGGGAGAGAAAGATAAAGAGAGATAAAGAGAGAGAGAGAGGGGGCAGGGGGGAGAGAGAGGGTAGGAAGGGAGAGAGAGGGGAGGGAGGGAGAGAGAGGGTGGAAGAGAGGGAGGGAGATAAAAAATGAGGGGGGCAGGGAGGGAGAGAGAGAATGAGGGAGGGAGGAAGGGGGAGGGAGAGAGAAATGAGGGAGAGAGGGGTTAGGGAGGGAGAGAGGGGAGGGAAGGAGAGAGGGAGAGGATGGGAGAAATGGGAGGAAGAGATAAAGAGAAAGAGAGGACATGGAGGGAGAGAGAGGGAAGGAGGAGGGAGGAGGATGGACGGGGGGAGAGAAGGAGGGGGAGAGGGGAGAGAGGGAGATGGGAGTGAGACGGAGATGGGAGAGAGGGAGGGAGAGGGAGGGAGGGAGGGAGAAAGGGAGGGAGGGAAAGGGAGAGAGGGGGGAGGGAGGGAGGGGGAGAGAGAGGAAGGGAGAGAGGGGGTAGGGAGAAAACAGAAGGTAAACAGAAAACCTTATTTTAAACCCGGGCAAAGCCGGGTTCTGGCAACTAGTATATACATATATTTGTGTGCCATACATATCTTTATTAGGAAGTGAAATATTATTACACTTTTGTAGAGACACCATTCTGGCTTAATTCATTAATTATTCTAATATAAGCTGACGAATCTGAAAACCAAACGTCATTAATGAAAGAAAAAATTTTAAAATAATTCTTTCTGCAAAAACACAAAACTCACCATTAAAAAACAAAAACTTTCAAATCAACAGAATTTATTTTAAATACAAATAAACAAACCACCCAGAAACCGAACTTTTTAAATGAACATTTAATAGGACACAACACAGAACGGCAATGTCCATTTAATAGGACACAACACAGAACGGCAATGTCCATTTAATAGGACACAACGCAGAAAGGCAATGTCTAAACAAAACATTTTCTGACAACAGTTCGACATTAGAACAAAAAAAACCCAACACATTTTGCAAATTAACGTTGTTTGAGACCAAAACATAAAATGGAGTTCCAAGAAACATTTTTATTTTGTTTTAAGCAACATGTAAAAGGAGTATAGGAGATTACATTTGAATAAAAAGTGACGGAAATAAACTTTGTTTTTTTTAAAACTCTTTGATGAAATAAACTTCGAAAGTCAATTGTTCATTTAGTTTGAACACAAAGTTATTGATGGATTGATTGACAGTGATACAGTAGGTCAGAATGTTGTATTGTCGTATCCCATGACTGACTCACACTCGAATATAGACACTTTTTAATTATAAAGCAACTTAATTCATGCACATTGTTTATATTGAATACATTTCAACATGCAACATAATGAACTTTATTGGTCATTCAGTCATTCGGGGTTTATCCTGAGACAGTAATAACCACCTCATTATAGTACAAGGCTAGTGGTCTCATAATAAATATTATTATCGAAATTATGTGGACTATATAAAAGTGTGGGTGCCAATGTGGATTAAATTACTTATATTAACAATGTATAGAGTATGAAAGACATACAAAGTATATACTATTTCAATGATAAAGTTTTGTCATTTCATCAATACAACAAATACAAAACCTTTTCAACCGAGACGGCCGAACAGTTCTGGCCTCCAGACGGATGTTTATAAAGAAATGTCTAAAATATTAATTTTCTTTCACTGCCGCCATTAACCAACGGTTATGCACCCTTGCTATAACCGATGAGTTTTGAGAAATCCAGTTCTTCTATCTATACGGAGACATTCTATGTCTACTGTGACATTTATCAACTCGAGTTACCTGGTAGCAGTATCAATAAATTAACTTATAATGTATGCATCTCCATATAGGGATATTTTAATCTAATCTCCACAATATGTATCCCATAAGAAACATTTTAAGGGATACAAAATTATATAAGGACTCGTAAGCGCTGTTACTGTTTATATACTATACATTAGTTAATTGATACTTAAGTCTCTTTCTGGCAAAACTATTATAGTTCCGGAAATGACGATGTTTGTTGTATTTCATGAAGCGTTAAATATTTTGCAGGCGACAGTTGTTCGAGCGGTGTAGAGCGCTCGACTGTCGACCGGAGAGTCCTAGGTTCAAACCTCAGGGAGAATCTTGGGATTTTTTCAGGTCCTGGTGGAAGTCCCTAAGTCCATCCAGCTTTAAATGGGTACCTGATTTTAAGTTGTGGGAGTAAAGTGTCAGGGTATGGATGCGGTGGTCTCTTTTATATATTTATTTTTTAATTACTTTCTTTAATTGCACAACTTATACAAGTTCATAACACCTCCAGTTATTAACCAAAATCTAATGTAAGGACATAGACAGACATAGATAAATAGACAGACACATTGTTAGATAGTTATATAGATAGACAATTAATTATTGTATTAATGTAGATGTTAGAGGGAATTCCCTGTAGTAAGGTGACGCACCTAATGAATGGATTATTGAACGGGGGAAAAAAGAAAAAGAAAGACACACAAACGGTTGACGAGGAAAGAGATAGAACATTGTTTTGGTTATTTTTGTTTTGTTTTAAGTTTGAAGAAGGTAGGGGAATTAGGAAGGAACGGAGGAGCTAGGAAGAAGTATTTATTGTATTAAAAAAATGGACAACTGGTATTTATCGTAGAGACATGATTTAATGGTTAATGTTCATTATTGAATAACTAGTTCTTACGATTATTCAATAAAGTGATTTTGGTTAATAACTGGAGGTGTTATGAACTTGTATAAGTTGTGCAATTAAAGAAAGTAATTAATAAATAAATATATAAAAGAGACGATCCGCATCCATACCCTGACATAAAGGCGACTGGGCGTTGTTCTAATCCCACAATTCCTTCATATGCCGAGGTTATTGAAACGGATGAATTCTATACTTCATCTGCCCTTAGGGGCTTATGGGAACTTTACTTTTTCAAAAATGTTTTGCAAAATAATAATTCCAAATTTTTTTTTCATTTGCTAGTTCACTGTATGCATTCACCTTAAAATAAGTTGAACATAGATCGACATTTCAATGGCCAATAAAGTATCAAGGAAAAAATAAAACAATCTGGACACATCTAAATAAAAGTCTTTATTTCATAAGTAATGTTTCAGAGAAATCAGACGTCCTCATTATTTTGATAACTGCAGCCCAATAAATAATTAGTTTGCTGTTCAACTCAAACTGTCGGATTGCGAGCTAATCACATTGCTCTGGCTACCGGAGACAAAATATAATTTATACTGTAGCGCAAGTCTAGGGGATGAGAGTCGTGGACCAGAAACAGTGTTGTTTTAATACCAGGCCGCATGTTTATTGTTTAAATTTTATTGAAATAGTACAAGGGGAGGGAATACATTGTCGCCTTCATAATTTATGGCTGCGTGTTAATTTGTCAGCGGAGTTACCGGTCCTTACTAGACCGTTGTATGTGCCCATGGTGTGTGTTTTATTTTCTTACTTTTCGGATTATCTCGATTTATATTTATAAGCATGTTGTGATATCGTGACAGTGATGTGACAGTGATGTACATACTCTGCTAGTCTCAAGATGTGTCACAATAATAAATTGTAATGTCAGTTTCAACTCTACCCATCAGTCTATTATTAATATGTTGCTGACTATCGAACAGAATTGAACATTTTTCGAACCATTATTTTTTTGTTTCAATTCATTTAATCAACATCGAAGTTAAATTGATTTCACGTGAGAATAGATCGAAACCACTGCATTAAAATATGAATTATATTGCATATTTAGTGTGGTTAGGTTAAGTGGGTCAAAGTTCACTTACAACTATTGTGACGTATTGAACGTAAGAAATTAACATTGTGAAAATAAATTTCAACCAGGTCTTATTGTTATTTCAATCTAATTAAAACTTGCGTCTTATGTGTAATACCATCTTAAGATTCAAATTTGGCATTATGTATCTTCATCAAATGTTGTTTCATTTCATTCAATACTAACAGTAGGTTTATAGCCTTAAACATGTTTCAAGCTACGTATATAGTAGTAAAACAACATGATAAATAATTAGAAACGGCTACAGTAAAAATAGTTCGATATCTTTAAAGTGTAAATGCGACTTACGTATGACAATATCAGAAAATATATCAGTAGATCAACGTTAGGCCAGTGTCAGTCTGTTGTTTACTGGGCCATTTAGCCCCTACAATCACCACTTAACTCTTCTAAATATCTTTTTATTGAATGGTATTATTGATATAGATTACCAGACACAGTGATCAACTAGAGACACCTTTGTCTCGATATCATTTTGTTTCTTTTCACACGATCTTATATCAAGATATGAAAGTTGAATGAAAACAGAACTCAATACAGTTCTGATAAGACTTGTCTGCAGCATGAGGTAAAAGATTGCCGGCGACACAAACTATTGGAATACTTCGTAACAACATAGTGCTAGATTGGAATGTTACATAAATCAGTGATTAGCAAATATGTTTGAGGAAAGCTCGGGGTAAAAAAAGAATAAAATTACTTACACTCAAATGTTCAAACAGTGAACGTGGTGTCTAAGTTCATTAAGGTACAAGTGGGGATTCAGAAGTGATCGTCAAATAGGAGAACAGAATTACGCAGGATTATCGTTATTTTTGTTCAGGTAAGTAGAATGTATGTGCGCAGTTTATTAACCATCTATAGAGATGGACTTATGTGCACAGTTCATAAATCATCTACAGAGACAGACTGTATGTGAACATTTTATTAACCCTCTCTACAGACAGACGTATGTGTACAGTTTATAAACCATCCATATAGAAGTGTTTTCTTTCAGTGACTATTTTAGCTGCGCTCTGATGAGTAAGTTGTGATGGGCCATAAACAGATGTCCGACACTTTGTCTCTCGCTCGGGGGGGGCATTGGTGAGGGATTGTACGGGGCCCCATTTTAGCTTGCGTAGGCTCTGACAACAATAAACTTGTTGTTTCTGTCCACTTTATTCACAGCTCATGCCACTTTGTTCATCAGCAGGCCTGATTTTTGTATAGTAGTTTATACACAATATTTTCTTTGCAGTCGTTAACAGAAAATTTAATTAATTACTACTTGAGTGACTGGGAGTCTCGGATTCGAACCTCGGGGAGGTCAAGGGAATTTTGCCAGGTCTTGATAACAATTTGGTTTATTTCCCTCAAGTCCACCAACCTGACTTAATTGGGGGAGTAAAGGCGGCAGGACGTAGTGCTAACCACACAATCCCTTCATTTCCGTGGTTCTAGAAACAGATGAATTCTACACCTCATCTGCCCTGATGGTCCCCTGGGACTAAGGGAACATTTTTTACTACCAGCTAGTAGACTAGTTTTACTACCAGCTAGTAGACTAGTTTTACTACCAGCTAGTAGACTAGTTTTACTACCAGCTAGTAGACTAGTTTTACTACCAGCTAGTAGACTAGTATATACAAAATAATAGGGCTACGTAAGCAAATGGTTTTCTTTCATGTACGTCAGTGCCCCCCCCCATCCCCCGGGCCGCGGACCGGTGCCGCCCAATAAACATTAAATTATTTCCTTTTTATTTACTATGGTGTATTCCTCTCGGTATGGTGCGATTTTCCGTGGACTGGTGTACTTCATCAAATTAATTCATTATTACTGACAGATCTGAAACTCACCTTAGACATAATGCAACTGGTGTGTGTGTGTGTGTGTGTGTGTGTGACTGGGGTTGGGGGGGGGGCTCCAATTTCTGTTGTTGTATTTACTCTGTGATAGACTGCCAATAAAATGAACAATTTGTGCTGCACTCTATAATACTGGTGTGGAGTCAAAAGCATTTAGACCACTGTCGAAACATGATAGGTCAGTTTTACAAATATCATAAGGACTGTTTATAACTTACTACAATTTTGTAAAATAAGCATTCATTTCTTCTCTCATTGAAGCTAATTTTTAATGCGTCGTAAAAAAGGTTTTTTCCCGGGTATTTTTTTAGACTAGAAAAAAAATTATTTTTAAACAACAAGAACGTTGTTTTTTCATGATTCCACAAATTGAAGTGAAGTGCAACATATTTTTGTATAATGTACTAATTGTATAATACAGTTGTAGATAAGTTAAATTCAAATCACAGAGTTTTGTTGAGAAATAATGTCTAACTGTTTGTATATTTTATTTTTGATGTGAAATGTTTAAAATAATACCAGTGTGTACAGAACACATGATTCTGTCTGGACAGAGGCAGTCAATTGTAGGGTGTTAGTTTCTAGCTGTAGTTAAAGTAACTTGAAATAGACAAATTATAGTACAGGGCAGGTTATATAAGATTGTCTTTGTAAGAATATAAATATGAATGTTTAGATGAATTGACAGTTTTAAAAACGTATTGAACATTTCGTTTTACCACACAGTTTGAAAATAAGACATACTGTAAAGTGAACCATACAGTTTGAAAATAAGACATACTGTAAAGTGAACCACACAGTATGAAAATAAGACATACTGTAAAGTGAACCGCACAAATATTTTGTGTACAATAAGCCGGAACTAAGGGTTATATTTCTAATACATTTTAATTTATAGAGATGGTGATTTTTTCAACTGAGTTTATCCAATAGATGTATTTAATAGAGTAATCATGTGTAATATATTTACAGTAGAAAATGATTATGTCTAACATATTTTACAGTATGGAGTAATCACATGAATGAATTTAGATAATAGAGTGATTCCACACAAGATTATTTTTCAATAGAATGGTTTGGTCTCATATATTTACAGAGTAGAATGATTCAGTCCCATAAATTTACAGAGTAGAAAGGTTCAGTCGAATAGCTTACTTAGCTAAATGATTATGTTGAGACAGTAAGACAATATCAAAATATTGAAATCCTACATCCTGTTACATGGTCTCAATGTTTGGCTGTACACAACAGTACAGTTCTAATTGAATGAGGGTGTACTATGTCTCCAGTCAACTTTCTAGTTAATGTCAAAGTCTGACAACGAAACTCTAGACGTGTTATAAAGAAAGTTCCTGTTGATCAAAAAGAAAATTCTTATTGTTTGCGACCTTCTGGTCTAAAGACAATCCCATGTAATCGTCCTCCAAACATTTTATCATTGAGCCTTTGACAGGTTGATATCATTTGTTTTATGTCTGATGTGTACACATCAACACATATCTCAACACATCATGTTATGTCTGGTGGGTGTACACATCAACACATATCTCAACACATCATGTTATGTCTGGTGTGTGTACATCAACACATATCTCAACACATCATGTTATGTCTGGTGTGTGTACATCAACACATATCTCAACACATCATGTTATGTCTGGTGTGTGTACACATCAACACATATCTCAACACATCATGTTATGTCTGGTGTGTGTACACATCAACACATATCTCAACACATCATGTTATGTCTGGTGTTGTAAACATTAACACATATCTCAACACATCATGTTATGTCTGGTGTTCGTAAACATTAACACATATCTCAACACACTTTGTTATTAAAATATGTTGTTGACAATGACAGAAATAAAATGAAATTCAGGCCAATCTTTTTATCGACGTTTGGGTACAACAAATGAGTTGGAGAGACATTTCAAAGAAAATATTGTATCTAATTCTGTCAATGTCTTACTCTAGACTTGTCTTATTCTGTCAATGTGTTAGTGCAAGATTCAACAACATTGTGATCTGGTTTAGACATTTGTTATTGTTATCGAGTTTATACATTAGTTGTTTTTTATGAATTTTTGGTGCACGGTAAAATGTTCTTGTCATCGTATTTAGAGTTGGGTCTCATTCTATCGATGTCTTAGACTTATGTCTCATTCTATCGATGTCTTAGGCTTGTGTCTCATGCTATCGATGTCTTAGACTTGTGTCTCATTCTATCGATGTCTTAGACTTGTGTCTCATTCTATCGATGTCTTAGACTTGTGTCTCATTCTATCGATGTCTTAGACTTGTGTCTCATTCTATCGATGTCTTAGACTTGTGTCTCATTCTATCGATGTCTTAGACCTGTGTCTCATTCTATCGACGTCTTAGACTTGTGTCTCATTCTATCGATATCTTAGACTTGTGTCTCATTCTGTCGACGTCTTAGACTTGTGTCTCATTCTATCGACGTCTTAGACTTGTGTCTCATTCTATCGATGTCTTAGACTTGTGTGTTATCCTACCAATGTCATGGTTCATGCGTCTGGCCAGCTGGTCAGTTCTGCCTCCATGATTCAATCAGTCACTGTCCTCATTTGCTTATTGCCTGAGCTCTATAAAACTGTCCAAGTTGTGTCACGTGGTCGTAAGATGGCTAAGTATGTCGTAAGCGGACAGACAGGGAGAAATTAACTTTAAGGAGTTCAAGGTGAATCCAACCTCAGTAATGTCATTACCCCCTGTAGTATAATGATTTTTTAAAAATGATCTTTATATGTTCCTATTTAATGTTAGAAGGTTTTTACAAGTTTTATCATGAACAAGAACATAGCTACACCCCTCCACCTCACACCACCCCCCCTTTCTTTTTCCAGAAGAATCATTTTGAGGTTAGGAAAAATTACCTAAATCAAAGTGGATCTTTGACAAATAGATCAAAGAATCGATGTGTACACTTAAAGTTTTGTGAATGTCCACAAACAGTCTCCAACTATTGAACGGTCCATCACCCGTAGTGCCATCAACACATGGAGGTAGACATTTCACCTGTACAATTGATTTAAAAACTTAAGAGTTCAGCAAATATTGTCCATCTCTGTATGAACTTTTGCATGGCTAGTGTGTGTTTGCTGAGCTCTTTACACACACACACACACACACACAAACACACACACACACACACACTGAGCAGGACAATATGGACATAGATGTAGTGAGCTGAAAATTGAATATACATTTAACATGAAGCAAATTTAATTGTTTCATGCCTTAGTGGTTGGTTCCGGTTGTTTACAACTAACACACACACACACACACACCCACAACCACACACACACACACACAAACACACACACACCCTCAGTTTAAGGGGGGGTGGTATCAATGGATATTTAATTGTTTTATAGTCTTAATGTGTTGCAGTTTTTTTTTATCTTTATTTTTTTATGATCTCCTGTCCTCTTCCCCCTCCCCCTGCCAACACACACACCTTCTCACCACGCCCTCTCAGGCCGCTGTGCAGTGACAGAATGACATTAGCTCCATTTGGACACCGTATCCTGCGATAATAATTTACAACTCACAAGTAATGCCGCGTTATTAAAACAAATCTTCAGTAAGGGGAGACAAGTGGCAGTCGTAAATATTTCTCAATGTTGTGGGGCGTTTTGTTTTGTTCTGATTAAGGGGAAATTATTCCGCGTGTTTCTTTTATTTGTAAAAGTTTGTCAGTTTTTGGAATATGTACCGATGAAAGCAGATGCACAATGCCATTCTGATTTGTTAACGTTAACATAATCAGCAGGCTAACATAACATGTTACCATTAGGGCTGGTAACATCAGTGGGCAGGTGAAGAACTACAGTTTCTCAGGGACACTTTGAGCCCCCTCACACCATCGAACGGACTTCGTCAAGACGAAATCCGTCAGTTAATTATGTTTCATATAATCACTTCATCTGCTGCTGGTCTGGCTATACTGTCAATCTAAAAAGAGTCGAAAGTGGACCGCAATTCAAATTTTTTAGCTTTGGGTTATCTCCATTATTTCAACTTAACGAAGTGATGTTTATACATAATTAATGGACAAGCTAAACATGTTCCAACTTTATTACATCAGTTTTAAATCAGAATCTCTTTTTAGAATCGACGTGTTTAAAAGAGGCAAATTACAAAATGATTATAAATTTTACATTTTTAATCATTTTATTACCGATGGATTCTCCGTCATATTTATTAGAGACTTCGTATTTATAAAGGAAAAAATACGAAATTAAAAAAAAAAAACCAACACATCAAACATCAACAAAACAAACCAACAAACAAATCAACCAACAAACCAATATACAAACAAATGAAATCAAACAAACCAACCAAACCAACCAAACAAACAATCGATTCAACAGACAAACAAATCTACAAATCAACAAACCAAACAAACAATTAACAAATCATCAACCAAACAAATCAACAAACCATACAAACATACAAACAAACAAACCAAAAAACCAAACCAAACAAATCAACAAACCAAACAAACAAACAAATCAACAAACCAAAAAAACAAATCAACAAACCAAACCAAACAATCAAGTCAACAAATAAACAAATCAAACAAACAAACCAAACAATCAAATCAAAGAATCAACAAAGCAAACAAACAAGCAAATCAACAAAACAAACAAATCAACAAACTAACCAACCAAACCAAACAAACAAATCAACAAATCAACAAACCAAACAAACAAACAAATCAACAAACCAAACAAACAAACAAATCAACAAACTAACCAACCAAACCAAACAAACAAATCAACAAATCAACAAACCAAACAAACAAACAAATCAACAAACCAAACAAACAAACAAATCAACAAATCAACAAACGAAACAAACAAATCAACAAACCAAACAAACAATAAAAACCAAACAAACGAGGTTCATAAAGAAACAACTTTATCTATAAGTTGCTGGCTATGGTTGTACGGATATGTTATTAGGATCATTACACTTACACAAATAATTTAAATAAACTAAACAAGATCACATTAATTAAGCACAACACAACACAATACAAAATAACACCAGACAGTGATAGGGAAATGGGTCCCCATCGTACATTGGATTGGGTGATACAAACATGTTGAGGATAAATCCTTCCAACGACTCTTTGATTTAATATATGTTTAATAAATGTACTGTCATTTTCTAAATAAATGGCGGCCTACTGTTGTAAACAAAAGTTTAGAAATAGTTTAACTACTTTATTTTAGATAGGTTGTAAGTAGGGAGCGAGCGATAATCGGATCGGCATCAGTATCGGACCGATATTGGCACTATCGGTTAATATCGGATCGGCCGATTGTTGTAGGGAGCGACCGATAGTCGAACCGATATTGGCACTATGGGTTAACTGTCGGACCGGCCGTTTTTTGGCTGCCGATACATTGTTTTTTTTTCACAACAGAGTTGCAGAAAAAAAAAATCCGTAAAAAACCCAATTGTATTAACCAGATCAGACAAGATTTAGAAAAAAAGGAAAAAAAAAAATCCGTACACAGAAATTGTCACGACTATATCAGAGATATGACCTTGAAACAATAGGATTGGCATTTTTTAATTCTAATGTATGACCTTGAATGATACAATTAGTGAACATCTGTGTGTATTTTTTGTTGGGATGGGAATTTGGGGGGGGGGGGGGGAGGAACAAGACTTACGTGTGGGCGAAGTGTCACGAAATATGACAGGGAAGGGGTAAGCATGGGTCGACATACGTCATTAGCTGTAGCACGAGGAAAACACGTGTTTGGCATTGTTGTTGATTAAAAAAAAATATCGGTATCTGGGGAGGGGAGGGGGGGTGAACAAGACACGCGTGGCGAAGTGTTACAAAATACGTCATACAACACGAGAATAACACGTGTTTGGCATTGTTGTTGCTTAAGGGGCTGTCCATTAATTACGTCAACAAAATAGGGGGGAGGGGGAAGTCAGAAAATTTTTGACAATTGTTGACAAGGGGGAGGGGGGGAGGTCAAGAAAAGTTGACGTCAACAATGTTACTTTTTTAAATTTAATATATTACTTAATAAATAGGAAAATTAAGCAGCGTTTGTAGTTCTGTGTTACACACTCGCTTAACATGCAGTATTTTAATTAAACTAACTATATTCCTACTAATTTTGCCACATAAACATTTTGGAAGCCACCTTTTTTAGGGGGGGTAATAAAATGTTGACGTAATTTTATAGTGGGTTCTCTGGAAGTTTGACAAGGGGGATTGGGGGGGGGGGTAAAAATCGCCAAAAATTTGTTGACATAAATAATGGACAGCCCCTAAAAGATAATATCGGTATCGGTATCGGTAAAAATGCTGGGGGAAAATATCGGTATCGGACTATCGGTAAAAAGGCATATCGGTCGCTCCCTAGTTGTAAGTATTATATTTTTAAAAAATTAGTTGTAACTAAAATATAACGAAATAATTTTGGTTGAAAATTTAAAGGTGAGAAAAAAATGAGTTAATACCCATTACTGACATCACATTTACTCATTGTTCTGAAGGCGATACACGGTACTGTGGACTACAGACAATAATATTGTTCACACTACACCAGGAAATACTTCAAAATAACTAGACACAGTCTCCAACATCTCACTCATAGAAAAGTATCACGTAACACTCTTCTCGGACAACGCCGGGTGTAAATAATTGTTTTTATTATAAAATTCATATACAATTTTAGCCAAAACATTTCTTTCGAATTCCTCGAAAGATTTTGCCTAATTCTTTTGATATAAAAAGAAAAAAAATGACAATCTGTTTTGACTATTTTATAAGATACCCCTTGATGAGTTTTAAGTTTTTTATAATTCATAACAAAATTTTACGAACAAGTGTGCAGCGGGGTGAAACGTAACTGACCGATACACGTTTTAAGTCGCCTTATGAAATCGTAATTTAAAATTTGTTGTCCCGACCAGGTGGATTATCGAGTGAATTATATTTTTCATCCATCGACTGACACTTGACGCGACTAAGCAAGTCGCACTGCGATAAGACGGATCTGGGAATAATTAATGTGGCTTCCCTTTTATTGAGGCGAAAACAATTGGCCCAGGAAGTCCTGTTGTGTATTAGGAAGCAGCAGCCAGCCAGTGTGGTCTGGTCAAACCTGGCCGCTGAGAGGAGTCTGTGAGATAACTTGATAACAACGGAAGTTATTGGGAGCCCCTGGCACACTGGTGTGACTAGATTTTAGTTGTTGGAATTTATAGATCGACAGGCGTTTCTGTTTGTATTCAGAGACATTTATTATATCGACAAGATGTCTGTTAACGATGAACAGCCGATAACTATTAATGATGAATAGCCGATTTCAGTTAATGATGAACAGCTAATAGCAGTTAATGATGTACAGCTAATAGCAGTTAATTGACAAATGCAGGGAAAGTGGTCCGAAATTCCAGTGACAGTAGCAATGACAGTAGCCGTGGTAGACGAACAGACAGTAGCCGTGATAGATGAACTGACAGTAGCCGTGATAGATGAATTGACAGTAGCCGTGATAGATGAAATGACAGTAGCCGTGATAGATGAACTGACAGTAGCCGTGATAGATAAACTGTCAGTAGCCGTGATAGACGAAATGACAGAAGCCGTGATAGACGAACTGACAGTAGCCGTGATAGATGAACTGTCAGTAGCCGTGATAGACGAACTGACAGTAGCCGTGATAGACGAAATGACAGTAGCCGTGATAGATGAACTGACAGTAGCCGTGATAGATAAACTGTCAGTAGCCGTGATAGACGAAATGACAGAAGCCGTGATAGACGAACTGACAGTAGCCGTGATAGATGAACTGTCAGTAGCCGTGATAGACGAAATGACAGAAGCCGTGATAGACGAACTGACAGTAGCCGTGATAGATGAACTGCCAGTAGCCGTGATAGATGAACTGTCAGTAGCCGTGATAGATGAAATGACAGTAGCCGTGATAGATGAACTGACAGTAGCCGTGATAGATGAACTGACAGTAGCCGTGATAGATGAATTGACAGTAGCCGTGATAGATGAAATGACAGTAATTAAAGCTTAAAGAAAAATTTGACTATATAGTTATGTTTAAGTCATGATTAAACCACATCCTGGTCATGTTTGGTATATGAATAACATTAAAAGAAACTTTTAATTACTTCACAATTTTATTCAGCTCTTCATACCAAAATATATTCCAAACAATCCTATTATCGTGATATACCACTAATCCAGACCTTCCTTCTTCAAAATTAATTAGAATTCTATTGTGTACAAAAGGTCGATGTCAAGTTAGGCGATCGATTCCCATTATGCCCAATAGAAAAGTGCCTTACATCAAAACCAACCCTTTTAACTAATGTCAAATTAGACAACGTAAATACAACTCATAAAATAGCACTAACAGCAAACATAACTTCCCAGCAACTTTGTTTCACCTGGAGCATGACACGTAGGGAATGAGATGATCAGATTATCACACAGGTAAATAATTCATTGATTTCAGTCATTCACTCGGGTATCACTGGTCGATAAGGGGCTGGAATGGGAAAAAAGTGTCTCAAAGGGGTTCAGACAATTCAATTTCATGAAAAGATGAGGGCAGAGTACACGATTGTCGTAGCCAAACATTTCAGTATAACATTGTTCTACATATGTTGCCGTAGAACTTGCACAGGGTCTAGTATTAAAACATTTCAGTACAACATTGCTTGACATTTGTTACCTTGGAACTTGCACAGGGTCTAGTATTAAAACATTTCAGTAGAACATTGCTGCACATTTGTTGCTGTGGAACTTGCACAGGGTCTGGTATTAAAAAACACTTCAGTACAACATTGCTTGACATTTGTTACCTTGGAACTTGCACAGGGTCTAGTATTAAAACAAACTTTGTTTTGATAGTTAAGTACACGGTCTTATATATATTTACTATGTGACTGCAGTGAAATACCTATGACTAATAATTTCTTGCAAAGTCGGTTTAAAAAAGTTTTTAAATGTTCGCCGTGTGTACTCCTAGAAAATAAAATATGTTTGGCATCAGACCTGTTATAATAACAAGATATTCAAAACTAGTTGAGCTGGGATGAGAAGAGTTGAAATATTTAGATACTGAGTAAATTAATTCATACAGTTAGGCACAACTCTTGGAATATTGTAATACTGAGTAAATTAATTCACCGAATTAAGCATAACGGTGGAACCAAACATGCAGCTACTTAGTAGAAATCAGCACAGAGTCAAATCCGGAAGTATTGAATGAGACAATTGTTGCCCGAAAAAAAATTTAAAATGTGTTGTTCCATTAATTGTATATTAAGTTGTTTTTTTCTTCAGAGCAAGTAAATTGCATTTGCTTTTACGCTCCATTGATTCTAGCATCAAGAATAGCTAGCAACATGAAAAAAAAAACTAATTATTTTATGCGCACACAATAAACCAGTGAGCAGCACACAATAAAACAGAGAGCAGCACACAATAAAACAGAGAGCCGCACACAATAAAACAGAATGCCGCTCACAATAAACCAGAGAGTCTCACACAATAAAACAGAGAGCCGCTCACAATAAACCAGAGAGCCTCACACAATAAAACAGAGAGCCGCTCACAATAAACCAGAGAGCCGCACACAATAAAACAGAGTGCCGCACACAATAAAACAGAGTGCCGCACACAATAAAACAGAGAGCCTCACACAATAAAACAGAGAGCCGCACACAATAAACCAGAGAGCCGCACACAATAAAACAGAGAGCCGCACACAATAAACTAGAGAGCCGCACACAATAAAACAGAGAGCCGCACACAATAAAACAGAGAGCCTCACACAATAAAACAGAGAGCCGCACACAATAAACCAGAGAGCCGCACACAATAAAACAGAGAGCCGCTCCCAGAAAGCACCTCTCTATTTAAAATGTCATCTAATAAAGAAAAAGAGTACGGACATTTATTTTTTTTCCCTTTTAACGGTGTAACATCTAAATACTGATACACAATTGTACAATACATTCAAATATTGATACACAATTGTACAATACATCCAAATATTGATACACAATTGTACAATACATCCAAATATTGATACACAATTGTACAATACATCCAAATATTGATACACAATTGTACAATAACACAAATATGGCGACTTTGGGAAATATCAATTTAAATTGATGATGCTCATTCTGTATAATATATATCCCATAGAATCTGAATATGTTTGCAATCGGTATATAGCGTATATTTACTGTTCCCAGCTATGCATTTGACATCAGTTCTAGTCCCGATAAACACTTGTCATCCGCCAACAGGTTAGGCGGAATTTGATTAGCATAACATACGCTATGGTTGGTGCATACTATAATATGACAAGTTAAATCATTTAATACCCGGACCATTACTCCATTATATGAAAAAGACAGTAACTCGGGGATGATTAATGAATGAATCCACCATACTTATCTACCCTACTAATATGTAGAAAGTTCGTTTTGTTTGTTAGTTTAACATTTAATGGATTACAGATGAAAGATGGTGAACAAATATCGGGGCTGAAACTGTGTGTGCTAATTCCACATTTTATTTTCTTAAGTTCATCCGATGATGACTTAAGGAAATAAATCTTTAAGAAAATGTCATGAAAGATTTGCTAATTAGGCCATAAAATAAACAACTAAAGCTAACATGGCATACATACAACTGGGATTTCGTTGTAACCATCTCTTCTATCGTACGTTTCTGGTGTATATGTTGATCATGACTTTCAATTAGTAAGATGATGGTAGATACAGGGGTGGAGAGGGGGGTTGGGGGGAGGCTGATGCTGTTCACACAGTCTACATGTTGCACTATACTGGTCTAACCTCTGTGACCTGTGACCAGGTAGTGCCATCATGGTCAGTTCAAAATCGACTGATGTGCAAATATAAGAATAGCAGTACAAAGAAGTGGCAATACAAAGAAGTGGCGGTACGAAGAAGTGGCGGTACAAAGAAGTGGCAATATAAAGAAGTGGCGGTACAAAGAAGTGGCGGTACAAAGAAGTGGCGGTACAAAGAAGTGGCAATACAAAGAAGTGGCGGTACAAAGAAGTGGCAATACAAAGAAGTGGCAATACAAAGAAGTGGCAATACAAAGAAGTGGCGGTACAAAGAAGTGGCGGTACAAAGAAGTGGCAATACAAAGAAGTGGCGGTACAAAGAAGTGGTGGTACAAAGAAGTGGCGGTACAAAGAAGTGGCAATACAAAGAAGTGGCGGTACAAAGAAGTGGTGGTACAAAGAAGTGGCAATACAAAGAAGTGGCGGTACAAAGAAGTGGCGGTACAAAGAAGTGGCGGTACAAAGAAGTGGCAATACAAAGAAGTGGCGGTACAAAGAAGTGGCAATATAAAGAAGTGGCGGTACAAAGAAGTGGCGGTACAAAGAAGTGGCGGTACAAAGAAGTGGCAATACAAAGAAGTGGCGGTACAAAGAAGTGGCGGTACAAAGAAGTGGCAATACAAAGAAGTGGCGGTACAAAGAAGTGGCGGTACAAAGAAGTGGCGGTACAAAGAAGTGGCAATACAAAGAAGTGGCGGTACAAAGAAGTGGCAATACAAAGAAGTGGCGGTACAAAGAAGTGGCAATATAAAGAAGTGGCGGTACAAAGAAGTGGCGGTACAAAGAAGTGGCGGTACAAAGACTACCAATCGTAGTTTCGTGTTTGGAATCGGAATTTTTTCACGGGCATCACTGAATCTATCCATCGACTGTGTCTTTCTACTAGCCAGTGATGACCCACTGAATTTATCCATCGACTGTGTCTTTCTACTAGCCAGTGATGACCCACTGAATCTATCCATCGACTGTGTCTTTCTACTAGCCAGTGATGACCCACGGAATCTATCCATCCACCATGTCTTTCTACTAGCCATTGATGACCCACGGAATCTGTCGATCAACTGTGTCTTTCTACTAGCCAGTGATGACCTACGGAATCTATCCATCCACCGTGTCTTTCTACTAGCCAGTGATGACTCACTGAATCTATCCATCGACTGTGTCTTTCTACTAGCCAGTGATGACCCACGGAATCTATCCATCCACCATGTCTTTCTACTAGCCAGTGATGACTCACGGAATCTATCCATCCACCGTGTCTTTCTACTAGCCAGTGATGACCCACTGAATCTATCCAACGACTGTGTCTTTCTACTAGCCAGTGATGACTCACTGAATCTGTCCAACTTCTCTGTCTTGACAGTGCTTTACTCGATGTCGCTTTGACTGTGTGTCCGATGTGCAGGTCAAAATTTATTTTAAGCTCGAGCCCCAACGAATCCCCTATATCCACCGTGGTGCCTCTTTGGAACATGTTGCTTTGGTTATTGTCAGGGTGTATAAAAGCACTGCAATGATTCAATAAGAGCTATTGAATCCAGAGATAAACAGCTCATCCTTTCAGGGTCAAGAGTATTAGCTAGTCTAACTTTTATGACAAAGGGCCTTTGGTATTTTATCAAAAACAAAACAACTTAGCTCAAAGCACACCCAGTACAACAATTCAATCAATTTAATGAATTATAAATATCAATGATCACTTTTATGAAAATGATATTATAAGATTATACAAAGTCCAATAAAATCACATGACACTAATTCAAAGAGTCATCTAAACAAACAAGTAAAATAACTTCCCAAGCAAAAAGCATCTTTCCTTAACAACATTCTTTATCTCTAAATACCTAAACCCTAACCCTAAATCTAACAAATCTACGTTCGACTACAATGCCACTCTATTCTCTCCTCTCTGTCTGACCACAACTTACATTCTCGTACATATAATCAATATGACAAAGGCATCTCATAATTTTCACGCTTTCATTCTACTTGATGGTTCTATCCCTATCATTTATTGAGCCGAATAAAACCTAGAAGGCTTCTCATATTACCTGAATTCACCAACCATGACACATTGTTACTAAACTTTATTTAATTGTAACAAAGACCTAGACATGACCTATTGAATTTATTTACATGGACAATTTTTCCAGAATTCTATCTCAACACTATTGTTAATTATTTATTGCTATTGTATATTGTCTAGTATTCAACTTGTCCACTTAAGTTAACGACTTCTTCCCCCCCCCTCCCTTTCTCTTTCTACCCGACCCACATCCAATTACGTTCAACTATCCCGAAAATTGAGCTCAGTTCATACCTACGCTACCACATACTTTCACTGTCCGGACACTAACAATCTATCTATTGAGATTAATGTTTTTTTAATCTGTTATATATTAATACATTAGCCCTACTTGATTAGTCAATTGATGCAAATAGAGCCTGACACCACACATATGTGCAACACGTCTATGTTTGTCGTGTACAAAATGTTGTAAACCTGTTATAATAAATGTCAGATGAGATACATAGCATTTGTAATGCTTGTTAAGTTATGAATGGTCTAAGACACGGGTCGGCAACCAACGGCTCGCGAGCCGCATGTGGCTCTTTCGATGTCAAGTTGCGGCTCTTTCGATGTCAAGTCGTCTCTTCTTGGTCTTCCAGTTACATGCGCAAATAATAATAATTATATTATTTATATACCTAATCCTAATCAAATACCATGATATTGAAACAACATTTTTAGTGGCTCTTTAAAAACTGAGAAAGTTGTAAATTATAACTTTTGGCTCTTCCGTCTCAAAAGGTTGCCGACCCCTGGTCTAAGATCTACTTCTAAACGTATCTGTACAGTATGCTATTTCCCTGATTCAAACCAAAAGATCCATGTTTTATTCCTGTGATTCAGTAAACGATCCATTTCCTGCAATAAACATTTTACCTTACAATATTATTTGAATTGGTTATATTTTACCAGCCTAAACCAATATCATTAGAATAATTGAAAACTTCTTAAACAAAAGAAAATAAACTTTTTTCGTATTAATAATTTAAATAAAATTAATTTCTTGTAATAGATAAATAAACTCGATTAAATTAGATTCCAGACACGATTGTTGACATTTCGTGTCATGGAAGGTGAGCATGTGACCGTCACGCATGACCAAAGGCGCAAAAATAGTAGCCAAATGGGATAAAATTAGACTTGACATTTTAAAATGTAACTTTACAGTAAACAAAATATCTACATAAAAGTCGCACACTCAAAATCTTAAGTGCCGGTTTTATGAGAATATATACAAACAAAAAGCATACGTCTTGTTTTTTTTTATACAATTTGTCCCTGAACAATTTTTATCGCTGTAGAGCCTCAGTGACACTGCAGTTCACGTGATCGTCACTTTTTGATTTTATTTAATTCGGCCTGTATTTTTCATAGGCCTAGATATCAAGTTATTTCTGTCTAGAATGACCATTCCGAGAAACAGCTTTCAGCGTTCCATGGCCGATAGTTGTACAGAGAGTATCGTGACGTGAGAAATGGCCGAACAATGCAAACTTTCACTTTTATATTGTGGCCAGAAGTTACTCGGCGGTCAACAGGCTGATTAGACAATTCAAGACTAAGTAGTCGGTCCGACTATACCTGTATGTAAATCGGACACTCCCCTCTTGGACTTGGTCTCAAAACCCTGGGTTATCTGTTTGTATTAACAACCAGTCATCTCGGACTCGCACACAGACAGCAGGGTGTCAATCAACAGCTGTAATTTCGTGTGGCTGGGACTGAAGCTGGTTCTGTGCCTGGGGCTGAAGCTGGTCATGTGCCTGGGGCTGAAGCTGGTTCTGTGCATGGGGCTGAAGCTGGTCTTGTGGCTGAAGCTGGTGCCGATGCTGGGTTTGAAGCTGATTCTGTGGCTGAAGCTGGTCCTGCGTCTGGGGCTGAAGCTGGTCCTGTAGCTGGGGCTGAAGCTGGTACTGTGGCTGAAGCTGGTCCTGTGGCTGGGGCTGAAGCTGGTCCTGCGTCTGGGGGCTGAAGCTGGTCCTGTGGCTGGGGCTGAAGCTGGTCCTGTTTATGGGGGCTGAAGCTGGTCCTGTAACTGGGGCTGAAGCTGGTCCTGCGTCTGGGGGCTGAAGCTGGTCCTGTGTCTGGGGCTGAAACCTGGCATGTCTTTCCATATCTTGTTACGTCTATCATATATTGCATTGCTGTTGAAACTATAGTGCATGTCTCAGTTGTGTATGCGCCACTGTTGACCAGTGTGGATTTCAAATCTCTGAAGATTCCCCCCACCCCCAACAGCCTTGGTCCATGCTGACTATTTCTATTTTGCTGTGGTGCTAATAGTTATCCCAAGGTCACCTTGCTTCCTTCCATGTCATAGTTACTTGCGTTATTTTCATGTTTACTGATGAGCACTTGAAGTTAGTTTTGCACCTATAATAAAGTTAAAAGAAAGCAGTAAAAAAAAAAAAGAGTTTATCACCATGACCTATATAACCGGCTAAAATGGCCATATTGATCAATTAGGGAGTCGACGCTTTCAGACCAATATGTTGGATGAATAAATACATGTATGGGGGGGGGGGAAATGTGATGAGGGGGTGGAGGGTGTTTAGTTTTATTAAGGTATCGGTAGGGAAACAAAAAGGTTGAAACATTTTATTGTAAACATCTATGAAGATTATTCAGTTATTGACCAGTACAACTCTGATGTCAATGGGCAGAGCAAACTAATTAAATTAGACGACAATTGAACGATTCTCAAAGTAATTAAATTAGACGACAACTGAACGATTCTCAAAGTAATTAAATTAGACGACAATTGAACGATCCTCAAAGTAATTAAATTAGACGACAATTGAACGATTCTCAAAGTAATTGGATCTGAGTTGTTTGTCTTTGAAGTGACAACGGAAAATATATAAAAAAAAAAACAAAAGCAAAAGATAAATGAATGCAATAGTTTGATAGATAGATGATCAGATTGATAGGTAGGCAGGCAGCAAGAATAAAGTTTGGCCGCTAGCTGCGTAGTTAGGTTTGTAGATAAACATATGGAACACTAGACAGTTGTAGACAATATCTACATACATATATACGTGCATCAACAAACTGTAATAGATCAATACGTGTGTGTATGACATTATGATATATATAGTTCTAGTCAAACACGTACTGATGCTTTTAGAAGGCCGCATTGAGATCTCAATTTTTAGGGCCACAATTTCTAAATATCATCATCATTATTAGGTCGTTCTGTTTGCCTAATAAATATTTGTTCTGCATTTCTGTGTATTATCTTGGCTGATAATGTATCACACCTAAAATACAACTGTAATAGTTAGTGGGGAGGAAGGGGGGGGGGGTAAGTTATTCCCACATTAAAGTCCCTGCAATTGTTTAAGAGAGCGATTTTATAAAACAAGTTTATAACTATATACAGATAATTGTGGGTCTATATACAGATAGCTGTAGGTCTATATACAGACAACTGTGGGTCTATATACAGACAACTGTGGGTCTATATACAGATAACTGTAGGTCTATATACAGACAACTGTGGGTCTATATACAGATAACTGTAGGTCTATATACAGATAACTGTAGGTCTATATACAAACAACTGTGGGTCTATATACAGACAACTGTGGGTCTATATACAGACAACTGTGGGTCTATATACAGACAACTGTGGGTCTATATACAGACAACTGTGGGTCTATATACATATAACTGTAGGTCTATATACAGAAAACTGTGGGTCTATATACAGACAACGGTAGGTCTATCTAATAATAATCGTCTAGCCCGGAGTACGTACGGGCGCGTGCGAGCGTGTGTATAACTTCCGCGGTTAAAAATAGACTGGGGAATTCCAAAATTTTAGTCTCACTCAAGAGGAGTGAAATCTTGCTTGGCTAAAAATAGTCTTGGGAATTCCAAGTAGTGCGCAAATTATGTAAAGTTGTAAAGATGGTCAAAGGGATACAACTCAATTATAAGGAGTCACTCGCCGGTCCTGGTACCGGGCCTTTGATCTAGTATACAGATAACTGTGATTGATGATACCCATCTAGTATAGGATCAATTTCAAATGTCCTGGAGAGTGAAGCTGTTAAAGGTCAGTTCTCCTATCATGTTACAATTGAAACGACTGACCCAGCAGTGAAGAGGTTAGGCTGTTGAAATATTCAATTTACCTTCCATACAGTAGTAATTTAATAACTTGGAAACAAGAACACTTATTTTTTTTTACTCAACAACATTGTAAACGGTTGTTAAATATCATATATATCACGTATCAATCAATCAATCAATCAATCAATCAATCAATCTATCTATCTATCTATCTATCTTTCTTTCTTTCTATCTATTTATCTATCTCTCTGTCTGCCCGCCTTTAAGTCTGTCAGTCTGCCTGTCAGTATCTATCTACCTGTCAGTTTTCCCTTCCTGTCTGTCTGTAACTTTATTGGCCTATCCGATGCTCATTTAACTATTTTTAAATGATCGATTTTTACTAAGTGAAGACAACATGTGCAACAGTCAATAAATAAAATACAGAAACAAACAAAATACTTCACTTTGTCACGTGTCGTTCTGACACATTCCTCCAGCAAGTTTTCTGAGGAGAAAATGTTTGATCGATAAAAAGGTTAAAGTAATTCAAAATAAAAATCATTCAGGTGAAAGAAATGTTTTGCCATTTTAGAAAAAAAACAACAAAAGTAAAATGATGTATAGATTTGTCCATCTGATCAGATCGAAGTAAATCTCAAAGGAGGTAGTATACAAGCACAAGTGAGCTAATGCCATTATATATTCAATTATCATAAGATCACATGGGAGCATAATGAAATTTATTAGTTCTTTGATGGGTTAGTAGCAGACGACATACATACACCCACACCCACACATGCATTATGAATGAATGGCGTTGACAAGTTGGGGGATTCACTCACCGAACGCCCTGCTGGCTGTCATTAGTGAACATTGGACGCCACAACAGAGATGTGGGAAAACTTATTTACACTAACTCGCGTGTGTGGGTTAAACAGTTTTACGGTAATGAAATATTTATTGGTTGATATATAACCATGGCCCGGTGGGGGGGGGGGGAGGGGGTAAGAGCCCTTAACGACCTGACTTGAATGAAAACTTGATCAGATTAGACAGAGCCATGTTTAACAATATTCAATACATGTAAAATGATAACTTGATCAGACAGAGCCAGGGTTAACAATATTCAATACATTTTGATTGATAACTTGATCAGATAGAGCCAGGGTTAAGAACATTCAATACATTTTGATTGATAACTTGATCAGATAGAGCCAGGGTTAAGAACATTCAATACATTTTGATTGATAACTTGATCAGATAGAGCCAGGGTTAACAGTATTTAATACATGTTGAATGATAACTTGATCAGACAGAGCCAGGGTTAACAATATTCAATACATGTTGAATGATAACTTGATCAGACAGAGCCAAGGTTAACAATATTCAATACATGTTGAATGATAACTTGATCAGACAGAGCCAGGGTTAATAATATTCAATACATGTTGAATGATAACTTATACACATTCAGGTTTATCAATGTTCAATACAATTCAACGGAAGTAAATTGATACCTTGGTCAGAAACAATCAGGTTTAATTGTATCTAAGACATTAAACTTTTTCTAAAATTAGTCAAATCTTTTTATAAAAATCATCTGGTTGGTGTGGGACGGATGGCCGAGTGTTGTAGATACTCGAGTGTCGACCTGAGAGTCCTATGTTCGATCCTCAGTGAGGACCATGGGAATTTTTCCAGGTGAAAATGTGTTTCAAAGTCGTCCCACAAGTCCACCCAGCTTTAAATGGGTACCTGACTTTAGTTGGGAAAGTAAAGGCGGCTGGGCGTTGTGCTAACCACACAATCCCTTTATTTTAAAGTTGAATTTAAATTTATAGACTAACTATTTAGTAAGTTAAAACTATTTTTAGGAACATTAAAAGAGAATCCTCAAAGTGATGTGCATGATCAGTCACCCGGACAAAATGTACAGTAACACCATAGATCCAGTCACCTGGACAAAATGTACAGTAACACCACTGATCCAGTCACCCACACACCATTTATACACAATACAAGACACCTGTTGAGTTGATTATAGATCACGGCTCAAAGACTCCAGACACAACACATTACATACAACAAATGTGACAGATGTCACCCGAACAATCCTTCTGTCTAAACCAGTAGTTCCCAAACTAT
>JAGDYQ010000007.1:13233899-13283899 GCA_021962125.1 Bulinus truncatus
GATTATAAATTTTAAATTTTTAATTCTTTTCTTACCAATGGATTCTCCGTCATATTAATTAGAGGATTCGTGTTTAAAGAGGAAAAAATACGAACATTTAAAAAAAAACCAACACATCAAACAGCAACAAACCAAACAAACCAACAAATCAACAAACCTAACAAACAAGCCAATAAACAAACAAAAAAAACAAAGAACCAACCAACCAACCAAACAAACAATCGATTCAACAGACAAACAAATCTACAAATCAACAAACCAAACAAACAACTTAACAAATCATCAAACCAAACAAATCAACAAATCACAAACCAAAACAAACAAATCATCAAAACAAACAAATCAACAAATCAAAAAATCAAACAAACAAACCAACAAATCTACAAATCAACAGACCAAACAAACAACTTAACAAATCAACAAACCAAACAAATCAACAAATCACAAACCAAACAAACAAAATAATCACCAGACCAAACCAAACCAATCAAAAAACCAAACTAAACAACAAAATCAACACATTAAAGAAAACAAATCAACAAATTAAACAATCAAACCAACAAATCAACAAATCACAAACCAAACAAACAAATCATCGAACAAAACAAACCAACAAATCAACAAACCAAACAAACAAATCATCAAACCAAACAAACCAACAAATCAACAAATCAACAAACCAAACAAACAAATCATCAAACCAAACAAATCAACAAATCAACAAACCAAACCAACAAATCATCAAACCAAACAAACCAACAAATCAACAAATTAAACAAACCAACAAACCAACAAATCAACAAATAACAAACCAAACAAACAAATCATCAAACCAAACAAATCAACAAATCAAACAAACCAACAAATCTACAAATCAACAGACCAAACAAGCAAAATAATCAACAGACCAAACAAACAACCAAACCAAACAACCAAATCAACAAATAAACAAACCAAACCAATCAACAAATCAACAAACCAAACCAAACAACGAAATCAACAAACCAAAGAAAACAAATCAACAAATTAAACAAACAAACCAACAAAAAATATCAAAATATTAAACAAACAAACCAACAAATCGACAAGTCACAAACCAAACAAACAAATAATCAAATCAAACAAACCAACAAATCAACAAATTAACAAAACAAACAAACAAATCATCAAACCAAACAAACCAGCAAATCAACAAATCAACAAACCAAACCAACAAATCAACAAATCAACAAACCAAACAAATAAATCATCAAATCAAACAAACCAACAAATCAACAAATCAACAAATCAACAAATCAAACAAACCAACAAATCAACAAACCAAACAAACCAACAAATCAACAAACCAAACAAACCAACAAATCAACAAATCAACAAACCAAACAAACCAACAAATCAACAAACCAAACAAATCAACAAATCAACAAACCAAACAAACCAACAAATCAACAAATCAACAACCAAACAAACCAACAAATCAACAAATCATCAAACCAAACAAACCACCAAATCAACAAATCAAAAATCCAAACAAACCAACAAATCAACAAACCAAACAAACCAACAAACCAACAAATCAACAAATCAACAAACCAAACAAACCAACAAATCAACAAACCAAACGAACCAACAAATCAACAAATCATCAGACCAAACAAACCACCAAATCAACAATTCAACAAACCAAACAAACCAACAAATCAACAAATCAACAAACCAAACAAACCAACAAACCAACAAATCAACAAATCAACAAACCAAACAAACCAACAAATCAACAAACCAAACGAACCAACAAATCAACAAATCATCAGACCAAACAAACCACCAAATCAACAATTCAACAAACCAAACAAACCAACAAATCAACAAATCAACAAACCAAACAAACCAACAAACCAACAAATCAACAAATCAACAAACCAAACAAACCAACAAATCAACAAACCAAACGAACCAACAAATCAACAAATCATCAGACCAACCAAACCAACAAATCAACAAATCAACAAACCAAACAAATAAATCATCAAATCAAACAAACCAACAAATCAACAAATCAACAAATCAACAAATCAAACAAACCAACAAATCAACAAACCAAACAAACCAACAAATCAACAAACCAAACAAACCAACAAATCAACAAATCAACAAACCAAACAAACCAACAAATCAACAAACCAAACAAATCAACAAATCAACAAACCAAACAAACCAACAAATCAACAAATCAACAACCAAACAAACCAACAAATCAACAAATCATCAAACCAAACAAACCACCAAATCAACAAATCAAAAATCCAAACAAACCAACAAATCAACAAACCAAACAAACCAACAAACCAACAAATCAACAAATCAACAAACCAAACAAACCAACAAATCAACAAACCAAACGAACCAACAAATCAACAAATCATCAGACCAAACAAACCACCAAATCAACAATTCAACAAACCAAACAAACCAACAAATCAACAAATCAACAAACCAAACAAACCAACAAACCAACAAATCAACAAATCAACAAACCAAACAAACCAACAAATCAACAAACCAAACGAACCAACAAATCAACAAATCATCAGACCAAACAAACCACCAAATCAACAATTCAACAAACCAAACAAACCAACAAATCAACAAATCAACAAACCAAACAAACCAACAAATCAACAAACCAAACAAAAAAATAACAAATCAACAAATCAACAAACCAAACAAAAAAAACAAATCAACAAACCAAACAAACAATTCAACAAATCAACAAACCAAACAAACAAAGAAATCAAACAAACGAGGTTTACAGAGAAACAACTTTATTCATAAGTTGCTGGCTACGGTTGTACATATATGATGTTATAAGGATCATTACACTTACACAAATAATTTAAATAAGCTAGACAAAAACACATTAATTAAGCACAACACAACAAGACATAACACAACACAACACAACATAACACAACACAACACAACATAACACAAGACAAAATAACAACAGACAGTGACAGGGAAATGGGTCCCAATCGTACATTGGATTGGGCGATACAAACATGTTCAGGATGATTCCTTCCTGCGACTCTTTGATTTAATATATGTTTAATAAATGTACTGTCATCTTCTAAACAAATGGTGACCTACTGTTGCAAACAAAAGTTTAGAAAAAGTTGAACTACTTTATTTTAGATAGGTTGTAAATATTATTTTTTTTTTAAATTAGTTGTAACTAAAATATAACGAAATAATCTTGGTTGAAAATTTAAAGATGAGAAAACAAGCAATTAAGCCTGTTCCATTCTGGACACAGGACGTGTTAGCGCATTTTTGTGTTATGCATCAGTACGTATTTTAGCTTTCAGTAAATATTTGTAAATTTTGGAAATGTTTATGAATTCAATTGTGTAATTGTAAAGGATGTTTTTCGAAAATAAAATTATTGTGGCTGAAGAATAAATACTCTACTGCGCAGAACACGTGTGACGTCAATCTTGGTGAAACTACGTGCTGCAGTATTTCGCACCAAATGAATGGGTTATTGAACGTATAAGGTGTAGAATGGGGCCATGAAAATGACACAATTATTAATATAGCTTATATAGTAAAAAACGGTAAAAAACTGATGTCCAGCCCTCAGAGGTCAGATCGCAAAATGAACTTTTGCTGCACACATGGCAGGCCAAGACCTACAAAATGATATATACATCATGGATCTAGGACTTATGGTTGTTGAGATATAGGGTGATGATAGACAGACAAAACGGGGACAATAGAGTATTTTTTTATCAAAAATGCTCTAAAAATGAGTTAATACCCATTACTGACGTCACATTTACTCATTGTTCTGAAAGCGATACACGGTACTGTGGACTACAGACAATAATATTGTTCACAATACACCAGGAAATACTTCAAAATAACTAGACAACATCTCACTCATAGAAAAGTATCACGTGACACTCTTCTCGGACAACGCCGGCTGTAAATAATTGTTTTTATTATAAAATGGTTTGAAAAAAAAATTCATATACAATTTTAGCCAAAACATTTCTTTCGAATTCCTCGAAAGATTTTGCCTAATTCTTTTGATACAAAAAGGAAAAAAATAACAATCTGTTTTGACTATTTTAAAAGATACCCCTTGATGAGTTTTAAGTTATTTATAATTCATAAAAAATTTTTACGAACAAGTGTGCGGGGGGGGGGGGTGAAACGTAACTGACCGATACAAGTTTTAAGTCGCCTTATCAAATCGTAATTTAAAATTTGTTGTCCCGACCAGGTGGATTATCGAGTGAATTATCTTTTTCATCCTTCGACTGACACTTGACGCAACTAAATGAGTCGCACGGCGATAAGACGGATCTGGGAATAATTAATGTGGCTTCCCTTTTATTGAGGCGAAAACAATTGGCCCAGGAAGTCCTTTTGTTGTATAAGGAAGCAGCAGCCAGCCAGTGTGGTCTGGTCAAACCTGGCCGCTGAGAGGAGTCTGTGAGATAACTTGATAACAACGGAAGTTATTGGGAGCCCCTGGCACACTGGTGTGACTAGATTTTAGTTGTTGGAATTTATAGATCGACAGGCGTTTCTGTTTGTATTCACAGACATTTATTATAATGACAAGATGTCTGTTAACGATGAACAGCCGATGGTAATTAATGATGAACAGCCGATTTCAGTTAATGATGAACAGCCGATTTCAGTTAATGATGAACAGCCAATTTCAGTTAATGATGAACAGCTAATTTCAGTTAATGATGAACAGCTAATAGCAGTTAATTGACAAATGCAGGGGAAAGTGGTCCGAAATTCCAGTAACAGTAGCAATGACTCTAGCCGTGATAGACGAACTGACAGTAGCCGTGATAGACGAACTGACAGTAGCCGTGATAGATGAACTGACAGTAGCCGTGATAGATGAAATGATAGTAACCGAGATAGACAAACTGACAGTAGGCGTGATAGATGAACTGACAGTAGCCGTGATAGATGAACTGACAGTAGCCGTGATAGATGAACTGACACAACCGTGATAGATGAACTGACAGTAGCCGTGATAGATGAACTGACAGTAGCCGTGATAGATGAACTGACAGTAGCCGTGATAGATGAACTGACAGTAGCCGTGATAGACGAACTGACAGTAGCCGTGATAGACGAACTGACAGTAGCCGTGATAGACGAACTGACAGCAACCGTGATAGATGAACTGACAGTAGCCGTGATAGATGAACTGACAGTAGCCGTGATAGGCGAACTGACAGCAACCGTTATAGACGAACTGACAGTAGCCGTGATAGATGAACTGACAGTAGCCGTGATAGATGAACTGATAGTAGCTGTGATAGATGAACTGACAGTAGCCGTGATAGATGAACTGACAGTAGCCGAGATAGACGAAATGACAGTAGGCGTGATAGATGAACTGACAGTAACCGTGATAGATGAACTGTTAGTAGCCGTGATAGATGAAATGATAGTAACCGAGATAGACAAACTGACAGTAGGCGTGATAGATGAACTGACAGTAGCCGTGATAGATGAACTGACAGTAGCCGTGATAGATGAACTGACAGTAGCCGAGATAGACGAAATGACAGTAGGCGTGATAGATGAACTGACAGTAGGCGTGATAGACGAACTGACAGTAGCCGTGATAGACGAACTGACAGTAACCGTGATAGACGAACTGACAGTAATTAAAGCTTAAAGAAAAATCTGATTATATAGTTATGTTTAAGTCATGATTAAACAACATCCGGGTCATGTTTGGTATATGGATAATATTAAAAGAAACTTTTAATTACTTCACAATTTTATTCAGCTCTTCATGAATACCAAAATATATTCAAAACAATCCTATTATCGTGATATACCACTAATCCAGACCTTCCTTTAAAAATTAATTAGAATTCTATTGTGTACAAAAGATCGATGTCAAGTTAGGCGATCGATTCCCATTATGCCCAATAGAAAAGTGCCGTGCATCAAAACCAACCCTTTTAACTAATGTCAAATTAGACAACGTAAATACAACTCATAAAATAGCACTGACAGCAAACATAACTTCCCAGCAACTTTGTTTCACCTGGAGCATGACACGTAGTGAATGACATGATCAGATTATCACACAGGTAAATAATTCATTGATTTCAGTCATTCACTCGGGTATCACTGATCAATAAGGGGCTGGAATGGGAAAAAAGTGTCTCAAGGGGTTCAAACAATTCAATTCAATAGATGAGGGCAGAATACACGAATGTCGTAGCCAAACATTTCAGTAGAACATTGTTCTACATATGTTGGCGTAGAACTTGCCCAGGGTCTAGTATTAAAACATTTCAGTACAACATTGCTGGACATTTGTTGCTGTGGAACTTGCCCAGGGTCTATTATTAAAACATTTCAGTACAACATTGCTGGACATTTGTTGCTGTGGAATTTGCACAGGGTCTAGTATTAAAACATTTCAGTACAACATTGCAGGACATTTGTTGCTGTGGAACTTGCACAGGGTCTAGTATTAAAACATTTCAGTACAACATTGCAGGACATTTGTTACCTTGGAACTTGCCCAGGGTCTAGTATTAAAACATTTCAGTACAACATTGCAGGACATTTGTTGCTGTGGAACTTGCACAGGGTCTAGTATTAAAACATTTCAGTACAACATTGCAGATCATTTGTTACCTTGGAACTTGCAAAGGGTCTAGTATTAAAACATTTCAGTACAACATTGCAGGACATTTGTTGCTGTGGAACTTGCACAGGGTCTAGTATTAAAACATTTCAGTACAACATTGTTCTACATTTGTTGCCTTGAAACTTGCACAGGGTCTAGTATTAAAACATTTCAGTACAACATTGCAGGACATTTGTTGCCTTGGAACTTGCACAGGGTCTAGTATTAAAACATTTCAGTACAACATTGCAGGACATTTGTTGCCTTGGAACTTGCACAGGGTCTAGTATTAAAACATTTCAGTACAACATTGCAGGACATTTGTTGCCTTAGAACTTGCACAGGGTCTAGCATTAAAACAAACTTTGCTTTGATAGTTAATTACACGGTCTTATATATATTTACTATGTGACTGCAGTGAAATACCTATGACTAATAATTTCTTGCAAAGTCGGTTTAAAAAAGTTTTAAAATGTTCGCCGCGCGCACTCCTAGAAAATAAAATATGTTCGGCATCAAACCTGTTATAATAATAACAAGATATTCAAAACTAGTTGAGCTGGGATGAGAAGAGTTGAAATATTTAGATACTGGGTAAATTATTCATACAGTTAGGCATAACACATGGAATATTGTAATATTGAGTAAATTAATTCACCGGATTAAATCATAACGGTGGAACCAAACATGCAGCTACTTAGTAGAATCAGCACAGAGTCAAATCCGGAAGTATTGAATGAGACAAATGTTGCGCGAAAAAAATTTTTAAAATGTGTTGTTCCATTCATTGTATATTAAGTTTTTTTTTCTTCAGAGCTAGTAAACTGCATTGCCTTTTACAATTCCCTGCTCGCTCCATCGATTCCTAGCATCAAGACTAGCTAGCAACATGAAAAAAAAAATCATTATTTTATGCGCACACAATAAACCAGAGAGCCGCACACAATAAACCAGAGAGCCGCACACAATAAACCAGAGAGCCGCACGCAATAAAAAGAGAGCCGCACACAATAAACCAGAGAGCCGCACACAATAAACCAGAGAGCCGCACACAATAAAAAAGAGAGCCGCACACAATAAATCAGAGAGCCGCACGAAATAAACCAGAGAGCCGCACACAATAAACCAGAGAGCCGCACACAATAAACCAGCCGCACAAAATAAAAAAGAGAGCCGCACACAATAAACCAGAGAGCCGCACACAATAAAAAAGAGAGCCGCACACAATAAACCAGAGAGCCGCATTCAATAAACCAGTGAGCCGCACACAATAAACCAGAGAGCCGCACACAATAAACCAGTGAGCCGCACACAATAAAACAGAGAGCCGCACACAATAAAACAGAGAGCCGCTCACAGTAAAAAAGAGAGCCGCACACAATAAAACAGAGAGCCGCTAACAGTAAAACAGAGAGCCGCACACAATAAAACAGAGAGCCGCTCACAGTAAAACAGAGAGCCGCTCACAGTAAAACAGAGAGCCGCAGACAATAAAACAGAGAGCCCGACACAATAAAATAGAGAGCCGCACACAATAAAACAGAGAGCCGCTCACAGTAAAACAGAGAGCCGCACACAATAAAATAGAGAGCCGCACACAATAAAACAGAGAGCGGCACACAATAAAACAGAGAGCCGCACACAATAAACCAGAGAGCCGCACACAATAAACCAGAGAGCCGCACACAATAAACCAGAGAGCCGCACGCAATAAAAAGAGAGCCGCACACAATAAACCAGAGAGCCGCACACAATAAACCAGAGAGCCGCACACAATAAAAAAGAGAGCCGCACACAATAAATCAGAGAGCCGCACGAAATAAACCAGAGAGCCGCACACAATAAACCAGAGAGCCGCACACAATAAACCAGCCGCACAAAATAAAAAAGAGAGCCGCACACAATAAACCAGAGAGCCGCACACAATAAAAAAGAGAGCCGCACACAATAAACCAGAGAGCCGCACACAATAAACCAGTGAGCCGCACACAATAAACCAGAGAGCCGCACACAATAAACCAGTGAGCCGCACACAATAAACCAGAGAGCCGCACACAATAAAACAGAGAGCCGCTCACAGTAAAACAGAGAGCCTGACACAATAAAATAGAGAGCCTGACACAATAAAACAGAGAGCCTGACACAATAAAACAGAGAGCCGCTCACAGTAAAACAGAGAGCCGCACACAATAAAATAGAGAGCCGCACACAATAAAACAGAGAGCCGCTCACAGTAAAACAGAGAGCCGCACACAATAAAATAGAGAGCCGCACACAATAAAACAGAGAGCGGCACACAATAAAACAGAGAGCCGCACACAATAAAACAGAGAGCCGCTCACAGTAAAACAGAGAGCCGCACACAATAAAACAGAGAGCCGCACACAATAAAACAGAGAGCCGCTCACAGTAAAACAGAGAGCCGCACACAATAAAACAGAGAGCCCGACACAATAAAATAGAGAGCCGCACACAAAAAAACAGAGAGCCCGACGCAATAAAACAGAGAGCCCGACACAATAAAACAGTGAGCCCGATACAATAAAACAGAGAGCCGCTCCCAGAAAGCACCACTCTATTTAAAATGTCCTCTAATAAGGAAAACAAATACGGACTTTTATTTTATTTTCCCTTTTAACGGTATAACATCCAAATATTAATACACAATTGTACAATACATCTAAATACTGATACACAATTGTACAATACATCTTAATACTGATACACAATTGTACAATACATCTAAATATTGATACACAATTGTACAATACATCTAAATATTGATACACAATTGTACAATACATCTAAATATTGATACACAATTGTACAATACATCTAAATATTGATACACAATTGTACAATAACACAGATATGGCGACTTTGGGAAATATCAGTTTAAATTGATGATGCTCATTCTGTATAATCTATATCCCATAGAATCTGAATATGTTTGCAATCGGTATATAGATAGAATCTGAACATGTTTGCAATCGGTATATAGATAGAATCTGAACATGTTTGCAATCGGTATATTGCGTATATTTACTGTTCCCAGCTATGCATTTGACATCAGTTCTAGTCCCGATAAACAATTGTCATCCACCAACAGGTTAGGCCGAATTTGATTAGCATAACACACGCTATGGTTGGTGCATACTATAATTTGACAAGTTAAACCATTTAATACCCGGACCATTACTCCATTATATGAAAAAGACAGTAACTCGAGGTTGATTAATGAATGAATCCACCATACCTATCTACCCTACTAATATGTAGAACGTTCGTTTCGTTTGTTAGTTTAACATTTAATGGATTACAAATGAAAGATGGTGAACAAATATCGGGGCTGAAACTGTGTGTGCTAATTCCACATTTTTTATTTCTTCAGCTCATCCGATGATGACTTGAGGAAATAAATCTTTAAGAAAATGTCATGAAAGATTTGCAAATTAGGCCATAAAATAAACAAGTAAAACTAACATGGCATACATACAACTGGGATTTCGTTGTAACCATCTCTTCTATAGTACGTTTCTTGTGTATATGTTGATCATGACTTTCAATTAGTAAGATGATGGTAGATACATGGGGGGAGGGAGGGGGGTTGATGCTGTTCACACAGTCTACATGTTGCACTATATTGGTCTAAACCTCTGTGACCTGTGACCAAGTAGTACCGTCATGGTCAGTTCAAAATCGACAGTAGTGGAAATATAAGAATGGCAGTACAATGAAGTGGCGGTACAAAGAAGTGACGGTACAAAGAAGTGGCGGTACAAAGAAGTGGCGGTACAAAGAAGTGGCGGTACAAAGAAGTGGCAGTACAAAGAAGTGGCGGTACAAAGACTACTAATCTTAGTTTCGTGTTTGGAATCGGAATTTTTTCACGGCCATCACTGAATCTATCCATCCATTGTGTCTTTCTACTAGCCAGTGATGACCCACTGAATCTATCCATCCACCGTGTCTTTCTACTAGCCAGTGGTCACCCACTGAATCTATCCATCCACCGTGTCTTTCTACTAGCCAGTGGTCACCCACTGAATCTATCCATCCACCGTGTCTTTCTACTAGCCAGTGGTCACCCACTGAATCTATCCATCCACCGTGTCTTTCTACTAGCCAGTGGTCACCCACTGAATCTATCCATCCACCGTGTCTTTCTACTAGCCAGTGGTCACCCACTGAATCTATCCATCCACCGTGCCTTTCTACTAGCCAGTGATGACCCACTGAATCTATCCATCCACCGTGTCTTTCTACTAGCCAGTGGTCACCCACTGAATCTATCCATCCACCGTGCCTTTCTACTAGCCAGTGATGACCCACTGAATCTATCCATCCACCGTGCCTTTCTACTAGCCAGTGGTCACCCACTGAATCTATCCATCCACCGTGTCTTTCTACTAGCCAGTGATGACCCACTGAATCTGTCCAACTTCTCTGTCTTGACAGTGCTTGACTCGATGTCGCTTTGACTTTGTGTCCGATGTGCAGGTCAAAGTTTTTTTTAAGCTCGAGCCCCAACGAATCCCCTATATCCACCGTGGTGCCTCTTTGGAGCATGTTGCCTTGGTTATTGTCAGGGTGTATAAAAGCACTGCAATGATTCAATAAGAGCTATTGAATCCAGAGATAAACAGCTCATCCTTTCAGGGTCAAGAGGATTAGCTAGTCCAACGTTTATGGCAAAGGGCCTTTGGTAACAACTTAGCTCACATCACACCCAGTACAACAATTCAATCAATTTAATGAATTATAAATATCAATGATCACTTTTATGAAAATGATATTATAAGATTATACAAAGTCCAATAAGAACACCCTGACACTAATTCAAAGAGTCATCTAAACAAACTCAAAGTAAAATAACTTACCAAGCAAAAAGCATCTTTCCTTAACAACATACGTTATCTCTAAATACCTAAACCCTAACCCTAAAACCTAACAAATCTACGTTCGACTACAATGGCACTCTAATCTCTCCTCTCTGTCTGACCACAACTTACATTCTCGTACATATAATCAATATGACAAAAGGGATCTCATAATTTTCAAGCTTTCATTCTACTTGATGTTTCCATCCCTATCATTTATTGAGCCGAATAAAACCTAAAAGGAGCCTCATATGACCTGAATTAATCAACCATGACACATTGTTACTAAACTTTATTTGATTGTAACAAAGACCTAGACATGACCTACTGAATTTATTTACATGGACAATTTTTCCAGAATTCTATCTCGACACTATTGTTAATTATTTATTGCTATTGTATATTGTCTAGTATTCAACTTGTCCACTTAAGTTAACGACTTCTTCCCCCCCCCCCTTTCTCTTACTACCCGACCCACATCCAATTACGTTCAACTATCCCGAAAATTGAGCTCAGTTCATACCTACGCTACCACATACTTTCACTGTCCAGACACTAAAAATCTATCTATTGAGACTAATGTTTGTTTAATCTGTTACATACTAATACATTAGCCCTACTTGGTTAATCAGTTGATGCACATAAAGCCTGACACCACACATATGTGCAACACGTCTATGTGTGTAGTGTATAAAATGTACACCTGACACCACACATATGTGCAACACGTCTATGTGTGTCGTGTATAAAATGTTGTAAACCTGACACCACACATATGTGCAACACGTCTATGTGTGTCGTGTATAAAATGTTGTAAACCTGACACCACACATATGTGCAACACGTCTATGTGTGTCGTGTATAAAATGTTGTAAACCTGACACCACACATATGTGCAACACGTCTATGTGTGTCGTGTATAAAATGTTGTAAACCTGACACCACACATATGTGCAACACGTCTATGTGTGTCGTGTATAAAATGTTGTAAACCTGACACCACACATATGTGCAACACGTCAATGTTTGTCGTGTATAAAATGTTGTAAACCTGTTATAATAAATGTCAGATGATATACATATCATGTGTAATGCTTGTTAATTTATGAATGGTCTAAGACATGGGTCGGCAACCTACGGCTCGCGAGCCGCATGTGGCTCTTTCGATGTCAAGTTGCGGTCTTCCAGTTACATGCGCAAATAATAATAATTATATTATTTTATATATACCTAATCCTAATCAAATACCATAATATTGAAACAACAATTTTGGAGGCTCTTTAAAAACTGAGAAAATTGTAAATTATAACTTTTGGCTCTTTCGTCTCAAAAGGTTGCCGACCCCTGGTCTAAGAGCTAGTTCTAAACGTAACTTTACAGTATGCTATTTCCCTGATTCAAATCAAAAGATCAATGTTTCATTCCTGTGATTCAGTAAACGATCCATTTCCTGCAATAAACATTTTACCTTACAATATTATTTGAATTTGGTTATATTTTACCAGCCTAAACCAATATCATTAGAATAATTGAAAACTTCTTAAACAAAAGAGAATAAACTTTTTTCGTATTAATAATTTAAATTAAATTAATTTCTTGTAATAATACATGAACTCGATTAAATTAGATTCCAGACATGTTTGTTGACATTTATTGTCATGGAAGGTGAGCATGTGACCGTCACGCATGACCAAAGTCGCAAAATAGTTGCTGAATGGGATAAAATTAGACTTGACATTTTAAAATGTAACTTTACAGTAAACAAAATATCAACATAAAAGTCGCACACTCAAAATCTTAAGTGCCGGTTTTATGAGAATACATACAAACAAAAAGCATACGTCTAGTTTTTTTTTATACAATTTGTCCCTGAACAATTTTTATCGCTGTAGAGCCTCAGTGACACTGCAGTTCACGTGATCGTCACTTTTTGATTTTATTTAATTTGGCCTGTATTTCTCATAGGCCTAGATATCAAGTTATTTCTGTCTAGAATGACCACTCCGAGAAACAGCTTTCAGCGTTCCATGGCCGATAGTTGTACAGAAAGTATCGTGACGTGAGAAATGGCCGAACAATGCAAACTTTCACTTTAATATTGTGGCCAGAAGTTACTCGGGGGTCAACAGGCTGATTAGAAAATTCAAGACAAAGTAGTCGGTCCGACTATCCCTGTATGCAATTCGGACACTCCCCTCTAGGACTTGGTCTCAAAACCCTGGGTTATCTTTCTGTATTAACAACCAGTCATCTCGGACTCGCACACACACAGCAGGGTGTCAATCAACAGCTGTAATTTCGTGTGGCTGGGACTGAAGCTGGTTCTGTGCCTGGGGCTGAAGCTGATTATGTGGCTGAAGCTGGTCCTACGTCTGGGGCTGAAGCTGGTCCTGTGGCTGGGGCTGAAGCTGGTCCTGTGGCTGGGGCTGAAGCTGGTCCTGCGTCTGGGGGCTGAAGCTGGTCCTGTGGCTGGGGCTGAAGCTGGTCCTGCGTCTGGGGGCTGAAGCTGGTCCTGTGTCTGGGGGCTGAAGCTGGTCCTGTGGCTGGAGCTGAAGCTGGTCCTGCGTCTGGTGGCTGAAGCTGGTCCTGCGTCTGGGGGCTGAAACCTAGCATGTCTTTCCATATCTTATTACGTCTAGTCATATATTGCATTGCTGTTGAAACCATAGTGCATGTATCAGTTGTGTATGAGCCACTGTTGACCAGTGTGGATTTCAAATCTCTGCAGATTCCCCCACCCCCAACAGCCTTGGTCCATGCTGACTATTTCTTTTTTGCTGTCACTGTGGTGCTGACATTTCTCCCAAGGTCACCTTGCTTCCTTCAATGTCATAGTTAATTGTGTTGTTTTCATGTTTACTAATGAGCACTTGAAGTTTGTTTTTGCTCCTATAATAAAGTTAAAAGAAAACAATAAAAAAAAAGAGTTTATCACCATGACCTATATAACCGGCTAAAATGGCCATATTAATCAATTAGGGAGTCGACGCTTTCAGACCAATATGTTGGATGAATAAATACATGTATGGGGGGGGGAATGTGATGAGGGGGTGGGTGGGGGGTGGAGGGCGTCTAGTTTTATAAGGTATCGGTAGGGAAACAAAAAGGTTGAAACATTTTATTGTAAACATCTGTGAAGATGATCCAGTTATTGACCAGTACAACTCTGATGTCAATGGATAGAGCAAAATAATTAAATTAGTTGGCAATTGAACAATTCTCAGAGTAACTGGATCTGAGTTGTTTGTCTTTGAAGTGACAACGGAAATTATATATAAAAAAAACAAAAGCAAAAGATAAATGAATGCAATAGTTTGATAGATAGATTGGTCAGATTGATAGGTGGTCAGATAGCTAGATGGTCAGATTGATAGGTGGTCAGATTGATAGGTGGTCAGATAGATAGATGGTCAGATAGATAGGTGGTCAGACAGCTAGATTGGTCAGATTGATAGGTGGTCAGATTGATAGGTAGGTAGGCAGCAAAAATAAAGTTTGGCCGCTAGCTGCGTAGTTAGGTTTGTAGATAAACATATGGAACACTAGACAGTTGTAGACAATATCTACATACATATATACGTGCATCAACAAACTGTAATAGATCAATACGTGTGTGTGACATTATGATATGTATATAGTTCTAGTCAAACACGTACTAATGCTTTTAGAAGACCGCATTGAGATCTCAATTTTTAGGGCCACAATTTCTAAATATCATCATCACTATTAGGTCGTTCTGTTTGCCTAATAAATATTTGTTCTGCATTTCTGTGTATTATCTTGACTGATAAAAAAATGTATCACACCTAAAATAAAACTGTAATAGTTAGTGGGGAGGAGGGGGGGGTAAGTTATTCCCACATTAAAGTCCCTGCAATGGTTTAAGAGAGCGATTTTATAAAACAAGTTTATAACTATATACAGATAACTGTGGGTCTATATACAGATAACTGTGGGTCTATATACAGACAACTGTAGGTCTATATACAGATAACTGTGGGTCTATATACAGACAACTGTAGGTCTATATACAGACAACTGTGGGTCTAGATACAGACAACTGTGGGTCTATATACAGACAACTGTAGGTCTATATACAGATAACTGTGGGTCTATATACAGACAACTGTAGGTCTATAAACAGACAACTGTGGGTCTAGATACAGACAACTGTGGGTCTATATACAGACAACTGTAGGTCTATATACAGACAACTGTGGGTCTATATAAAGATAACTGTGGGTCTATATACAGACAACTGTGGGTCTATATACAGATAACTGTAGGTCTATATACAAACAACTGTGGGTCTATATGCAGCTAACTGTAGGTCTATATACAGAAAACTGTGGGTCTATATACAGATAACGGTAGGTCTATCTAATAATAATCGTCTAGCCTGGAGTTCGTACGGGCGCGTGCGAGCGTGTGTATAACTTCCGCGGTTAAAAATAGACTCTGGAATTCCAAAATTTTAGTCTCACTCAAGGGGAGTGAACTCTTGCTTGGCTAAAAATAGTCTTGGGAATTCCAAGTAGTGCGCAAATTATGTAAAGTTGTAAAGATGGTCAAAGGGATACAACTCAATTATAAGGAGTTATTCGCCGGTCCGGGTACCGGGCCTTTGATCAAGTATACAGATAACTGTGATTGATGATGCCCATCTAGTATACGATCAATTTCAAATGTCCTGGAGAGTGAAGCTATTAAAGTCAGTTCTCCTATCATGTTACAATTGAAACGACTGACCCAGCAGTGAAGAGGTTAGTCTGTTGAAATATTCAATTTACCTTCCATAGTAATTTAATAACTTGGAAACATGATCACGTTATTTTTTTACACAACAACATTGTAAACGGTTGTTAAATATCTATCTATCTATCTATCTATCTATCTATCTATCTATCTATCTATCTATCTATCTATCTATCTATCTATCTATCTATCTATCTATCTATCTATCTATCTATCTATCTATCTATCTATCTATCTATCTATCTATCTATCTGTCTGTCTGTCTGTCTGTCTGTCTGTCTGTCTGTCTATCTATCTATCTATCGTCTGTCTGTCTGTCTGTCTGTCTGTCTATCTATCTATCTATCTTTCTTTCTTTCTATCTATTTATCTATCTCTCTGTCTGCCCGCCTTTAAGTCTGTCAGTCTGCCTGTATATCTATCTATCTACCTGTCAGTTTTCCCTTCCTGTCTGTCTGTAACTTTATTGGCCTATCCGATGCTCATTTAACTATTTTTAAATGATCGATTTTTACTAAGTGAAGACAAAATGTGCAGCAGTCAATAAATAAAATACAGAAACAAACACAATACTTCACTTTGTCGCGTGTCGTTCTGACACATTCCTCCAGCAAGTTTTCTGAGGAGAAAATGTTTGATCGATAAAAAGGTCAAAGTAATTCTAAATAAAAATCATTCAGGTGAAAGAAATGTTTTGCCATTTTAGAAAAAAAAAAACAAAAGTAAAATGATGTATAGATTTGTCCATCTGATCAGATCGAAGTAAATCTCAAAGGAGGGTAGTATGCAAGCATAAGTGAGCTAATGCCATTATATATTCAATTATCATAAGATCACACGGGAGCATAATGAAATTTATTAGTTCTTTGATGGGTTGTAGCAGACGACATACATACACCCACACATGCATTATGAATGAATGGCGTTGACAAGTTGGGGGGATTCACTCACCGAACGCCATGCTGGCTGTCATTATTGAACATTGGACGCCACAACAAAGATGTGGGAAAACTTATTTACACTAACTCACGTGTGTGGGTTAAACAGTTTTACGGTAATGAAATATTTATTGGTTCATATGTAACACTGGGGGGGGGGGGGCGGGAACCCTTAACGACCTGACTTCAATGATAACTTGATCAGATAGAGCCACGGTTAACAATATTCAAAACATGTTGAATGATAACTTGATCAGATAGAGCCACGGTTAACAATATTCAAAACATGTTGAATGATAACTTGATCAGATAGAGCCACGGTTAACAATATTCAAAACATGTTGAATGATAACTTGATCAGACAGAGCCACGGTTAACAATATTCAAAACATGTTGAATGATAACTTGATCAGACAGAGCCACGGTTAACAATATTCAAAACATGTTGAATGATAACTTGATCAGATAGAGCCACGGTTAACAATATTCAAAACATGTTGAATGATAACTTGATCAGACAGAGCCACGGTTAACAATATTCAAAACATGTTGAATGATAACTTGATCAGATAGAGCCACGGTTAACAATATTCAAAACATGTTGAATGATAACTTGATCAGATAGAGCCACGGTTAACAATATTCAAAACATGTTGAATGATAACTTGATCAGACAGAGCCACGGTTAACAATATTCAAAACATGTTGAATGATAACTTGATCAGACAGAGCCACGGTTAACAATATTCAAAACATGTTGAATGATAACTTGATCAGATAGAGCCACGGTTAACAATATTCAAAACATGTTGAATGATAACTTGATCAGATAGAGCCACGGTTAACAATATTCAAAACATGTTGAATGATAACTTGATCAGACAGAGCCACGGTTAACAATATTCAAAACATGTTGAATGATAACTTGATCAGACAGAGCCACGGTTAACAATATTCAAAACATGTTGAATGATAACTTGATCAGATAGAGCCACGGTTAACAATATTCAAAACATGTTGAATGATAACTTGATCAGACAGAGCCACGGTTAACAATATTCAAAACATGTTGAATGATAACTTGATCAGATAGAGCCACGGTTAACAATATTCAAAACATGTTGAATGATAACTTGATCAGATAGAGCCACGGTTAACAATATTCAAAACATGTTGAATGATAACTTGATCAGACAGAGCCACGGTTAACAATATTCAAAACATGTTGAATGATAACTTGATCAGACAGAGCCACGGTTAACAATATTTAATACATGTTGAATGATAACTTGATCAGACAGAGCCACGGTTAACAATATTCAAAACATGTTGAATGATAACTTGATCAGACAGAGCCACGGTTAACAATATTCAAAACATGTTGAATGATAACTTGATCAGACAGAGCCACGGTTAACAATATTCAATACATGTTGAATGATAACTTGATCAGATAGAGCCAGGGTTAACAATATCTAATTCATGTTGAATGCTAATGTGTACATATTTAGGTTTATCAATGTTCAACACATGATAACAAAGTTCTAAAGACCTGGGTAAGTTAAACTATTCAATGGAAGTCAATTGATACTTTGATCGTATAAAATCAGATTTAATTGTATCTAAAACATTCAATTTTTTCTAAAATTAGTCAAATGTTTTTATACAAATCATCTGGTTGGTGCTTGAACTTACCTGATGATAAATCTGTTACCTGTTGATAAATCAGTTACCTGTTGATAAATCTGTTACCCTTTGATAAATCTGTTACCCGTTGATACATATTTTACCGGTTGATAAATCTGTTACCCGTTGATAAATATTTTACTCGTTGATAAATCTGTTACTCGTTGATACATCTGTTACCTGTTGATAAATCTGTTACCCGTTGATACATATTTTACCCGTTGATAAATCTGTTACTCGTTGATACATCTGTTACCTGTTAATAAATCTGTTACCCATTGATAAATCTGTTACCCTTTGATAAATTTGTTACCCGTTGATACATATTTTACCCGTTGATAAATATGTTACCCGTTGATACATATTTTACCCGTTGATAAATCTGTTACTCGTTGATACACCTGTTACCTGTTGATAAATCTGTTACCCGTTGATAAATCTATTACCTGTTGATAAATCTGTTACCTGTTGATAAATCTGTTACCTGTTGATAAATTTGTTACCCGTTGATAAATTTGTTGCCCGTTGATAAATCTGCTAATAATGTCATTTCTGCTTAGGAGTCCCAACTAATGGCATTGAATTTAAAACGTGTTTAAGGTAAATGTATTGTCAAATACTTTCAGCTATTTTTGTACCTCTATCTACTTATGAAAATAAATCGAACATATGCAAAAACTCCAATTTCCGGCTCTCGACTATATAGACTCGCATTATCTCACCTATGTAGATCTTTTTGAATATTAAACTTATCTGTATAAATATAGAGGTCATTTATAGGGCTTTTATAGGGCTTATATAATTGTACATAAAGTTCTTGCGGCAGAGGCGCATTTGAGTGAGCTCTAACCTATAATGATATTTTGCAATCCTGCATTCTTTTTTGACATATTATGCTAGATAATAACATATTGTCTACAACATAGTAATGACTGAAAGCAAGCATACTCATTGAGAGAGACAGTTATATAAGAACTAGTCAAAAGAAGAGACAATGTTTACATTAATTTTTATCAGGTAAGCTAGACTTTACTCTCTGTTAAAATATTTTTCGTTTGTATTGTCTCTAGTTTCTCAATGTAACAAAGACACCACCCCAAAAAAAATGTCCATTCTTTCGGCTGTTTAGCTGAATTTATTTTGGAATGTCTTCTTATTCTTTTAGATCAAATTTTTAGCGCATTTTCGAGAAGTGTCCGTTTGTCTGTCATCACCCTAGATCTCAGCAACCATAAGTCCTAGTCCCATGATGTATATACTTTTTTGTAGGTCTTGGCCTGTCATTCTTGCATCAAAAGTCCATTTTGAGGGCTGGGCATCAGTGTTTCTTATAGTACCGTTTTTTACTATATAAGCTATATTAATAATTATGTCATTTTCATTTTTTAATATTTTTTTTCAGATATATGCATTACACAATTGAATTTATAAACATTTCCAAAATTTACAAATATTTACTGAAAGCTAATATACGTACTGATACATAATACGAAAATGCGCTAACACGTCCTGGGTCCAGAATGGAACAGGCTTAAGAGGCTGGCTGTAAATTTTATTTAACAGGGTTCATTATTTAATAACTTTTATCGTAAACAATCGATAGAAATAATTTATTCCGAAATAATATTACCTTATCAGCGAAACATAAATATATAAATACAAATATATTAAAATCACGGCATATTTTTAGAAATATGATTTCAATTGAACTAAGACTTTATTTTTAAGTGGAATTTAAATTTAATGACTAACTATTGAGCAAGTTAAAATTATTTTTGGAACATTTAAAGAGAATCCTTAAAGTTATGTGCATCATCAGTCACCCGGACAAAATGTACAGTAACATCATTGATCCAGTCACCCACACACCATTTATACACAATACAAGGCACCTGTTGAATTGAATATAGATCACGGCTCAAAGACTCCAGACACAACACATTACGTACAACAAATGTGACAGATGTCACCCGAACAATCCTTCTGTCTAAACAGTCCAAGATCACGTGGAGTTATGTGAAGAAGTGTTAGGCAAAAATCATTACGAGTTATTTGAAGAAGTGTTAGGCCAAAATCACGTGGAGTTATTTGAAGAAGTGTTGGGCCAAAATCATTACGAGTTATTTGAAGAAGTGTTAGGCCAAAATCACGTGGAGTTATTTGAAGAAGTGTTGGGCCAAAATCATTACGAGTTATTTGAAGAAGTGTTAGGCCAAAATCACGTGGAGTTATTTGAAGAAGTGTTGGGCCAAAATCATTACGAGTTATTTGAAGAAGTGTTAGACCAAAATCACGTGGAGTTATTTGAAGAAGTGTTGGGCCAAAATCATTACGAGTTATTTGAAGAAGTGTTAGGCCAAAATCACGTGGAGTTATTTGAAGAAGTGTTAGGCCAAAATCACGTGGAGTTATTTGAAGAAGTGTTGGGCCAAAATCATTACGAGTTATTTGAAGAAGTGTTAGGCCAAAATCACGTGGAGTTATTTGAAGAAGTGTTGGGCCAAAATCCTTACGAGTTATTTGAAGAAGTGTTGGGCCAAAATCACGTGGAGTTATTTGAAGAAGTGTTAGGCCAAAATCATTACGAGTTATTTGAAGAAGTGTTAGACCAAAATCACGTGGAGTTATATGAAGAAGTGTTGGGCCAAAATCATTACGAGTTATTTGAAGAAGTGTTAGGCCAAAATCACGTGGCGTTTTTTGAAGAAGTGTTTGACCAAAATTACGTTGAGTTATTTGAAGAAGTGTTGGGCCAAAATCTAGTGGCGTTTTTTGAAGAAGTGTTAGGCCAAAATCACGTGGCGTTTTTTGAAGAAGTGTTAGACCAAAATCACATGGAGTTATTTGAAGAAGTGTTAGACCAAAATCACATGGAGTTATTTGAAGAAGAGATAGGCCAAAATCATTTGGAGTTATTTGAAGAAGAGATAGGCCTAAATCATTTGGAGTTATTTGAAGAAGAGATAGGCCAAGATCATTTGGAGTTATTTGAAGAAGAGATAGGCCAAGATCACGTTGTGTTATTTGAAAGAGTGTTAGGCCAAAATCATTTGGATTACTTCACGGCTCCCCGAGACCACATGACAGTCACATGACACCTATGTGGAAGGAGTGAATGTCCAGGTGACAAGAAAAGAGCTCAGTAAATCCATTGTGAGGTAAAGAAATATGTATCTTATCAGAACTTTTCTGCACTTTATTTTGCCAAAATAGATGGATATTATCAAACTTTGTCTACCCGACTCCCCCCCCCCTTCCCTTAGAGTATTGCTGGGCAGTTTGATTTTAAAAAAGTGGACATTATCAAACTTGGTCTAGCCGATTTTTGCCTCCCGATTGCACCAGATTTTCTGCTCACTCTCAACAATTTTACCCCCCCCCCACCTCGCCTCACGCCCGCTGTGTGTCAAACCTGTCAGTGCGCGACAAGAGAGGGAGAGCATTAACTACGCGCTCACTTTCAACCGATTCCCTCCCCCCTCCCCCTTTTCCACCTCACACCCCTCACCCCCATCCACATTGTAACCCAGTCCATGAGCAGCAAATAGTGTTTATCTATTTATCCATTTATCGGCCGCGAACAAAAACATCTTGATATGTTGTGGATTTAGTTCTTTTTTTTCTTTTCAAATAAAATTTCTGAGAATTATATTTGTGTTGAAAAACAGTTTCTATTGTGAACAGGGATTTAAAAATTTTGAAGAAAAAGTTTCACAGTTTTAGCTTTAGAAACAAAATAATTTCTGTGAATAACTTTTTGGAGTTCGCTTATTAGTATTTGATTATCTATCCCATAAAAATTGTAACATAAATATTCTGCGGTTGTAAAATGATTTCTTAAAATTGGATGTATTTAACAAAGGTAAGACTTTTTTTTAATCTTATCAAAGTAATTTTGTCATGTCCAACAGTCTACTTCATATCAAAGCAGTGAAATATTACATGTTCAGTGTAAGTCATTACTAAATACACATTCAGTGAAAGCTATTACTAAATACACATTCAGTGTAAGTCATTACTAAGTAGACATTAAGTGTTAGTCATTACTAATAATTTGTTTTTCACCTAAGACGACTTAGTAAACATTGACAAACAAGTTAGTTAAAAGCTTGTTAGGTTTGCAGTCAAAATGTGCTAAATCTTTGAAGAAATTCTTCAATGAAAATATGTTTGTAGCTCTTCATTAAAAGTTCAATTTTGAGAATAAATAATATAGTATTTTTTAGAATATGAATAACGTGCATTATCAAAATAAGTTAATTTCACACACTTTTTTTTTTACCCTAACATTTTTTTTTCAAATTTGCTGGACATGATCTGGCAGTGGCGTCACTAACATTCCGGTGCCCCCCCCCGCGATATGATCCTAAGGCCATTCAGGGCTGCGGACGACTCGGGTCTCTCGGGCCCTATATAGACGATCACGTCTTGTGTAATGTTCATGTGGTTCGTGTCAGTTTGTATGAGAAATAGTTGTGAGAAGATGTACATACAATCACACATACACTGGGTACTCTCTGGTTACAGCTGTACGGTTTAGTTGTAACATACGATCTTCACAATATTTTACAGATTGTACAATAAATACAATAACATTTGTAAATACAGTTAACAAATGATGGGATATGGGGACGGCAGTCACCTTCATTGTGACCTTTCACCTACATGATGCTCCCAGTGTTTCCTCCCAGATTAAGTACCCCACCCCACCTGAAATTGGCATTTTCCAGTACACACACACACACACACACACACACACACACACATATATATATATATACACACATTATTAATATGTATTTATATACAACATTTTATTTGCTATACAAATCGTACAAACTGGAATGAGCCATTCCTGGACCCTTACAAACTCAATTTTCAAAATTTTTCTTTTTCCAAATTACTATTTTTTTAAAACAGCTGTAACATATTTCAATGGCCAATAAACTAAACTGCTAGAAAAATAAAAATTAAAAGAAACACTTTAAATTAACAGTAAAAAGTTTAGAGAATTCTTTTGCGATTCATTGATAACCAGGAGAAATAATTTTTGTATTTTATATGACTGGTAAAACGTTGTACTCCGATACAAATTATAAAAATATACTAACAGCACTGTTATATCAGTGGGACGGGTAGTCGAGTGGTGTAGAGCGCTTGACTGTCGGAGGGTCCCGGGTTCAAATCTCAGGTCCTTGTGAAAGTCCCCAAGTCCACCCAGCGTTAAATAGGTACCTGACTTTAAGTTGGGGGAGTAAAAGCGGCTGGGCGTTGTGCTAACCACACAATCCCTTCATAAGCCGAGTTGACTGAAAAATATGAATTCTACACTTCATCAACCCCGATGAACCCTTTGGGGGCTTGAGGGAACTTTACTGTTATATCGGCCTGACACTAGCACCTATATCAACAACACAGTTATATCGGCCTGACACTAGCACCTACATCAACAACACTGTTATATCGGCCTGACACTAGCACCTACATCAACAACACAATTATATCGGCCTGACACTAGCACCTACATCAACAACACAGTCATATCGGCCTGACACTAGCACCTACATCAACAACACTGTTATATCGGCCAGACACTAGCACCTACATCAACAACACTGTTATATCGGCCTGACACTAGCACCTACATCAACAACACAGTTATGTCGGCCTGACACTAGCACCTACATCAACAACACAGTCATATCGGCCTGACACTAGCACCTATATCAACAACACAGTTATATCGGCCTGACACTAGCACCTACATCAACAACACTGTTATATCGGCCTGACACTAGCACCTACATCAACAACACTGTTATATCGGCCAGACACTAGCACCTACATCAACAACACTGTTATATCGGCCTGACACTAGCACCTACATCAACAACACAGTTATGTCGGCCTGACACTAGCACCTACATCAACAACACAGTCATATCGGCCTGACACTAGCACCTACATCAACAACACAGTTATATCGGCCTGACACTAGCACCTATATCAACAACACTGTTATATCGGCCTGACACTTGAATTCCAAAACAATGCCCGATTATGAAATTTAAAAAAAAAAAAAATTCAATGGGTTCAATAAATGGGTTCTATTTAAAGTTGATTGATTTCTGGGGCATTAAGATTTGGTGTTATGAGTGCATTGGTTGAATTTCAGCATCATCACCATAGTTTGAGAGTACAGACGAAATAGAGGCGAGCCAGACACCAGATAGTCAATAGATTCCCATTGAATCCCAGAAACTATCTGAAATCTCCAAGACAAATACCAAATAGTCAACAGGCACCCAATCAAGCCCACAAAGTATCTGTGTCACCAGATAGTCAACAGGCACCCAATCAAGCCCACAAAGTGTCTGTGTCACCAGATAGTCAACAGGCACCCAATCAAGCCCACAAAGTATCTGTGTCACCAGAAAGTCAACAGGCACCCAATTAAGCCCACAAAGTATCTGTGTCTCCACAGATTAGTCAGTAGCGAAACAACCCCTTAAACTAAATAAGATGACAGACACAAGATAGGCCGGATACACCTTGACCCAACCTACAGTGTATGGCACAAAGAAACCAAATGAAAATATGATTCATCTCACATACTCACAGACTCACACACGCACACACACACACACACACTTATCACACAAGCATACTTACAGCTACCTAGACTAAAACAACGGCTTTGCTAATATAAAATAATAAAAAAAATCATAACATAAAATGATAAAGGTACAGATATAATGAACCCCCCCCTTCCACCCATCACCCCCTCCATTTCACAATAACCCTCCTCCTCCTCACAGAGAGACAGATATCGTTTATGAACCAAACATTGTTAGATGTCGACCTGCAGTCGGTCGTGTCGTCCATCCAGGAGATATTTATTTATTGTCCGAGGCCCGGTGAATTTTATATCTGTTTCTGTGCATCGATTGTATCGTTGTGTTATTATATCCAGGGGTGTCGCCATTGTACTCGTTGTGTTATTATATCCAGGGGTGTCGCCATTGTACTCGTTGTGTTATTATATCCAGGGGTGTCGCCATTGTACTCGTTGTGTTATTATATCCAGGGGTGTCGCCATTGTACTCGTTGTGTTATTATATCCAGGGATTTCGTCATCGAACGGTAGATGTGCCCTGGGGAGCTCAGCTTGTCATGCGTAAAATCAATGATGGTATAAACATTGATTAGTTTTTAAATACCTATCTCAGGTGTGTGAATTTTTTTTTAATCTGGTAGGTGTCATTGATGTGTTAATTAGCTTTGTATTTTGGAGTTCATATATTTCGGTAATGTCGGTACATTTTGATACTGTTTATATATTTTGGTTCTGTTCATATATTTTGGTTCTGTTCATATGTTTTGGTACTGTTCATATATTTTGGTTCTGTTCATATATTTTGGTTTTGTTCATATATTTTGGTTCTGTTCATATATTTTGGTTCTGTTCATATATTTTGGTACTGTTCATAATTTTGGTACTGTTCATATGTTTTGTTCATATATTTTGGTTATGTTCATATATTTTGGTTCTGTTCATATATTTTGGTTTTGTTCATATATTTTGGTTCTGTTCATATATTTTGGTTTTGTTCATATATTTTGGTTCTGTTCATATATTTTGGTTTTGTTCATATATTTTGGTTTTGTTCATATATTTTGGTTCTGTTCATATATTTTGGTTCTGTTCATATATTTTGGTTCTGTTCATATATTTTGGTTTTGTTCATATATTTTGGTTTTGTTCATATATTTTGGTACTGTTCATATATTTTGGTTTTGTTCATATGTTTTGGTACTGTTCATATATTTTGGTTTTGTTCATATGTTTTGGTACTGTTCATATATTTTGGTTTTGTTCATATGTTTTGGTACTGTTCATATATTTTGGTTTTGTTCATATGTTCTGGTACTGTTCATATATTTTGGTTTTGTTCATATGTTTTGGTAATGTTCATGTATTTAAAATAAATACTTATCGTCAGTTCTTTGTTTAAAGAATTGTTTTGTTTTTTGAAGCGACAAAATTTTAAACTTCAGCATTAAGTACAACTACATTTAGTGACTATGCACACCGACGTACATCTACCTGTCTTTAATAGGAGATCGTGTAGATAGAACAAAGTATTGTCTCCTTTACTTTTTTCCTCAGCTCATGTGAAACTGAAGTTTTTGTCAGACTTCTAGATGTCCTTTATCTTAAACTAATTTGTACAATAACTCAAAAGTTTACAAGCTTTGATTATATTCTCATAAATTTACAAAAGAATAATACCCAAATAAGGCGGCTAGAAAAACCAAGTTGAATTGACGATGCGCATTCTGTATAATTTATATTCTGTGGCAATACTTTAATTTACCTGGCCAACGACTCAGTTTTTACAAACTTGGAATTGATCTCTATTTTAAAAAAAATGTGTATGTCATCGCAAACTCACTGAAATGTTCTTTTTTTAATGATAGTAATGACTCGAATAACTGCATTTTAAAAATACCTTCATGTTTCAAATCTCAAGTGTGAAAAGTTCATCCCCTTAGGTCCACCATTCTACAAATTGTTTCAAGTTGATTAAGTTGAAGTAATTAAAATAAAAACTCCTGCTTTTATGATGTGCTGATTACATGAAGTGTAAAGCTTGGAATGTACATCCAGTTTACGACCTTTAACACCAAGTGGATAGAGATGGTGTTGAACATTTTGTGTACTCTGCGGTTGTGGAAAGCCAGAGGGTCCAAGGCTAAATTTAAACTTCAGTCATAAGGAGAAAATTGAAGTCTAGAGGGTTGGAGGCTAGGCTTAAACTTATGACGTCACACTGAGACTTAAAAAAACATGATGGATATTAAGTCTTTGAGGCAAAAAGTAATTTAAATCCAGAAGGTTCTTACTGTGTGTAAAATTTTGCTAGAGAGTTCGAAGCTAGAGATATATTTGAATCTTCAGGATCAGAGATATAACAAACGTGATTGGTTTATTGTCATACATTGTCAACTAGCATTGTCAACTAGCACTACTGTACAATACATTGTCAACTAGCATTGTCAACTAGCGCTACTGTAGAATACATTGTCAACTAGCACTACTGTACAATACATTGTCAACTAGCATTGTCAACTAGCGCTACTGTAGAATACATTGTCAACTAGCACTACTGTACAATACATTGTCAACTAGCATTGTCAACTAGCGCTACTGTAGAATACATTGTCAACTAGCACTACTGTACAATACATTGTCAACTAGCATTGTCAACTAGCGCTACTGTAGAATACATTGTCAACTAGCACTACTGTACAATACATTGTCAACTAGCATTGTCAACTAGCGCTACTGTAGAATACATTGTCAACTAGCACTACTGTACAATACATTGTCAACTAGCATTGTCAACTAGCGCTACTGTAGAATACATTGTCAACTAGCGCTACTGTAGAATACATTGTCAACTAGCACTACTGTACAATACATTGTCAACTAGCACTACTGTACAATACATTGTCAACTAGCATTGTCAACTAGCGCTACTGTAGAATACATTGTCAACTAGCACTACTGTACAATACATTGTCAACTAGCACTACTGTACAATACATTGTCAACTAGCACTACAGTACAATACATTGTCAACTAGCACTACTGTACAATATACATTGTCAATTAGCACTACTTTTTAATATATTTTCTTCGAAGATTGCTGTATAGTACATTGTCAACAAAATAATTAAAAACTATCCAGTACACAGACAAAAGGTTTCTATAATTATTTACTTTTAAAGTGGAGTGTGTAATTAAAAAGGATACCATTATCTAACATGTGGCTGTTAAAAGTTGGAATACGTTCAATTAGATCAAAGTGTTTTTATATCAGTACTAAATTGTTGACTGCAATACACAACTGTGTTGATTAAAATGACAACATCGATGTCGTTTCTTATCGGCCAGTCATTGTGTATTTTCTTCTGTCTTCTATAAACATTAATTTAGTATTAAAATATTTGCTCACGGGTAGACACGCGAGGCAACGGTCAGCGTGGGATATGCAGATTATGGTCCTAGTGCCCCATGGTCACTGAGTTATTATCTTTCAGCGACCCAGGGGTCTAGAAGGCAGAATGTGGCTGGAAATTAATCAGACAGAGCAGAACATCTGTTGGGGAAACATAAAGTACATTTTACTGTCATATCAGAAAAATACAATGTCTTCAAATTATTGGAGTCTTATTAGAGAGGTAACATTTTTTTAAAATGTTTTTAATAAAACGACCTTTTTCAAAATGTGCTAAAAAAAAGAAAAAGAATTCATAAGGCTTAGATTATACATATATTTATAGAAATTACAACAACTAAATACAATATTTATAGTAATTACAGTAACTAAATACAATATTTATAGAAATTACAGTAAGTAAATACAATATTTATAGAAATTGCAGTAACTAAATACAATATTTATAGAATGTACAATAACTAAATACAAGTATATGTGCCAACAAGTATTTAGTAATATTAACAAAGAATAGTTTTTGAAAGACATACACAATTTATATTAATTTCATGTTTCGCTATTTCATTAATACAAGAAATACATCAGGCACTCACACTTTAATTTAGTCAGTATAATTTCTATAATTATTTGTACAATTTATAATCTAAGCCTAAGGATTTATTTTTTTCCTTTTTAGAATATTTAGAACAATTTTTTTTCCCGTTTAGTGTTGAAAAATGAGCTTGCCTCCCCTTCGTAACGGTCAACTAACCATACATATGTATTCTATTTATATAAAGTATAAACCATACATATGTATTCTATTTATATAAAGTATACATAGATACCCCAAATACTGCACAATCAGTAATAGTGGAGGCACTTGTTATAATTATAGTTTCAATCGCCGATAGAAAGTCGGTAGAATAACTCAAGGGAGGTAACACATAGGTTAAATATGTTACTGCATGTTTGTCAGTGCGAGAGAGATCATACTGAGCGTAAGAGAGAGAGAGAGAGAGAGAGAGAGAGAGAGAGAGAGACAGAGAGAGACAGAGAGAGAGAGGGGGGGGAGGAAGTTCCCCGCCCAGTTTGTCATCTCATTTTCCTCCTCGGTGGACGCAGGTTTGATCGGTTTCAACACGCACAGACGTGAGTAGTACACATACACACACACACAATATAAATATATATATACACAATCCCGTTGATACAGAAAAGACCAACTTTTCACATGATAAAAATTTTACGAAAATAAATACACAAACACACATAATACGAACATTCAAATAAACACCCCACAGATAAACAAACAACACACATATACATACTAACATACATACTAACACACAGACACCACACAATAAACATTAACTTACACAATTTACAGCTAGTAAAGAACTCTCAACGTCAAATGTAGAATGAAACACTGACACACACATACATACATAAACACATACATATCTAAACACATATATACCTAACCACATACATATCTAAACACATATATACAAAGACACATGCATACCTAAACACATACATATCTGAACACATGCATACCTAAACACAAACATATCTAAACACATACATATATAAACACATACAATACCTAAACACATGCATACCTAAACACATGCATACCTAAACACATGCATACCTAAACATATACATACCCAAACTCAAAATTATTAACACACACATTCACACGTTCAATATCTCCCAGTCTCAGATACACACTATAAATGATGCAACACAGACTAAAACACCTGATAAGCCCCCTCCCCCCCTTTTTTTGTTACAAAAGGGCCACCCTGGCAATACAGGTTCTTGTCAAATCTAATAACGTAAAGTAATGACGAGAAATAAACCAATTACTGTTTATCATGTATGCTGATCTAATAAACTACGGGTCATTAATTGATTCCTTGGGAAAACATGTCAATCCTGACTTTCATTTTGAGTGGCACATCCACGTTAATGGCACCTCGACCTAGGGATCCATTGATACAAAAACCTTCAATGGCTCTGGTCGTAAGAAGTGATACTTCAGGGAATAATTTCACATCAAACTAATAATTCACATACTCATGCAGTGCCGCCGAGAGGGGGCAAATGCCCAGGGACCCGGACTGAGCTTGCCAATCAAATTTTGAAAATATTATTGTCAGCACGGAGGGCCCTTGACAGCCCTGCCCAGGGGCCCAAAATTTCTGTCGGTGGGCACTCCTGTCTACATAGAGACGTAGCTAGCTATTGTGGCGCCTTTTGCGGCCGCACAACCCGAAGAGCATGTCCTACGCTAACGAAATATTGCCATCTCTTCTAATACTAATATTCTGCAACCTAACATTCTTTTCAAGATTTCATTAAGTTGGATTTCATAACACATTAGTTTAAATCATCAATGAAAAAAATTCTAATCCAACATAAACACTGATCAGATTTCATAAGTTTAAAAAAAATAAAAATCGAACGCATTTATTTTTAAGAAAAATGTTTTTAAAAGATTTTGACGTTTTTATGTAAAGGCTAAGATAAATAACATTTTAAAGGGACATAAACCAAAGTTAAAATCTAAGCGCGGGAGATAATGGAATAATTAAATAGTAAATGGTTCATTTTTTTTTGAAAAGATGAAGTAATGATGTCATCTTTTTATAAACTCTAATTGTGTCTGTTGAATTTTTTAGTTTTCAAATAGAATCTCACTAAATCGATAAAAGCAAAGACATAAGCGACGAAAATTTCTTTAATGTTTCAGTTCATCTAAAACCAAAAACCGTTGAACGATTAAAAACTATATAAATGACCTGGTATTACTGACTTTCGTTGATAGGTTCTGAGTGTCTTCTTGCTGGTTTGATACAGGGCCTTAATTCTATCTATTTATCTATCCTATCTATCTTATCTATCCTATCTATCTATCTATCTATCTATCTATCTATCTATCTATCTATCTATCTATCTATCTATCTATCTATCTATCTATCTATCTATCTATCTATCTATCTATCTATCTATCTATCCTATCTATCTATCTATCTATCTATCTATCTATCTATCTATCTATCTATCTATCTATCTATCTATCTATCTATCTATCTATCTATCTATCTATCTATCTATCTATCTATCTATCTAATCTATCTATCTAATCTATCTATCTAATCTATCTATCTAATCTATCTATCTATCTATCTATCTATCTAATCTATCTATCTATCTATCTATCTAATCTATCTATCTAATCTATCTATCTATCTATCTATCTAATCTATCTATCTATCTATCTATCTATCTATCTATCTAATCTATCTATCTATCTATCTATCTATCTATCTATCTATCTATCTATCTAATCTATCTATCTATCTATCTATCTATCTATCTATCTATCTAATCTATCTATCTATCCATCTAATCTATCTAATCTATCTTATCTATCTTATCTATCTAAACATCTTAAAACATATATTAATACAACAGTATATTAATTTAATTCGTTGAGATTTAAGTAAAAAAAGCTTTTTTTCCATCCAACATTTTGTAAATAAAAAACCTAGAAGTAATCAAACGTTCCATTCTCTATTAAGTACATTAAGTCAGACCGCCCAGTGTATGTACAGAAAACCTATTTATTAAACTTAACCACCTAATCTTTGAGCGCCGTGCTAAAGTGTGCTATTGAACTGCACTCGTTTCTCACTCTCTGGGTCATTATGTTCCATTGTGACGAAAGTGTTCCCGTTTTACGTGATAAATCACCTAGTTTGACAATACAAGGGGAGGCTACTGTTCAGCCTATATATAAATATATATGTGTTCTATGCCCACAGGAAAATATATGATCGGCGAACTGACCGAGTTCTTAATTTGGAGTAAAACTCTGTAAAACCCTGGAGTTGTGACATTAACATTAGTATTAAAAGATAAAACCAAACATTATAAATAGCTTACATTCATATGAGTTATCGGACGATGACAATACTTTTAACAATGCCGATTCGATTCCGTTTCGTCTATAAACTCTCGATTACAATTTCTGTTGTCATATTGTCACTATATAACGTGTTCAGCTAATAAGTAAAAGCAGATATTAACGAACTAAATAAATAACATTTTGGGCAGTTTCCATTAATTACACTGGTCGGTAGCTATAAGTTTTAACTTACTCAGCTCTAGTGAACCCTTTCCTATCAAAGAAGGAAATTCGTAACATAGTCTTGGCCACAACTAGTAGCTTGCAGTTAATGAGAAATAAACCGTCAGAAATTTTGGCATATGCCGTCAGAGGATTTGGCATATGCCGTCAGAGGTGTCTATGCCATAATTAAATCTATCGATACATCTGAACCCAAACATAAACCTACGGATATCTTTAAGTTTTCCGATCAATTTATTTTCTTCTGGACAATTCCTTTGACACATCACCCCATGTTGTCTAAAAGTATGATACATGTTGTCTAAAAGTATAATACATCTTGTCTAAAAGTATAATACATGTGTTTAAAAGTATAATACATGTTGTCTAAAAGTATAATACATGTTGTCTAAAAGTATAATATATGTTGTCTAAAAGTATGATACATGTTGTCTAAAAGTATGATACATCTTGTCTAAAAGTATAATACATCTTGTCTAAAAGTATAATACATGTGTCTAAAAGTATGATACATCTTGTCTAAAAGTATAATACATCTTGTCTAAAAGTATAATACATCTTGTCTAAAAGTATAATACATCTTGTCTAAAAGTATAACACATCTTGTCTAAAAGTATAATACATCTTGTCTAAAAGTATAATTCATCTTGTCTAAAAGTATAATACATCTTGTCTAAAAGTATAATACATCTTGTCTAAAAGTGTATAACTCATTTCAATGAATAATAAAAAGGTATTTTCTAAAATGACTTCATTTACAAAATATAATCGTTAGTTCATACATTATTTATTTGTTGTTTTTTTTTTTTGTTTTCAAATTGCTGAAAGCAGATCCGTTCTTAGAAATTGATTAGCTAGCAAAGCCATCTCCCACATCCACAACCCCCCCCCCCCCCAACATATTCAATCCGTGTTATACATGTCGCACAAATCAAATGGCAGAAATCTTCATTTATCAATAACACACACACACACACATTTTTTAAATGGGCCTAAATATTATCTTCTGCGTGTAGGCCCCAACCAACAGACTCCAGAACTAAACCCTAATTCTAAACTCCACTCCACCACAATGCCATCTTTGTAGAGATATTATTTATCGTGTTTATTTTCAAGATTTATCAAGGATATCAAGTTATTCGTTTATTCCACACTCCTATGTAGAATGAACCCAGGCCCCTAGGCGAAAGTATTTTATACCAGCCGTACATGGCTTTGAATTCATCGATTCAGATTGTCGTCATTGGCTGCAATATTTATAAAAAGAAAACAAAAATTAGAAGAAATATAAAGACGATAACAATATGTTTTGATACAAATATTCCGTCGTTACATTTGCATCATTATTTCATTGTATCAAAGTTTAATATGATGTAATAGCTGCACCCGGCATACCTTTGCATAAAGTTATAATCCTCTTAGGCTTGATCGGTAGGCTAGGTTATTTTTTGGTTTCGGGCAGATCCGATTTTTTCATGATTGTATTTTTAAACTGTAATACTGTTGCATTAATTCTTTACTTTCGATTTAACGCAGAACCCGAATTGCTATTATTTATATAGACTGTTGACAATCCAGGTTCCTTTTGACCAAAAAAGATCTGGTCTTTTCGTGGCAGCACCGTGCAATTTTAACGCAAAATATTTCCGTATTTTCGTCACTTTTTGACAACAAATTAGGCAAACTTTAAAAAAAATGAAAACATTTATGTCCAATTGTACTAAGACAATTTGCCCCCCTTTTCAAATTCTGTAAAAAAATATTGTAAGGAAACAGTAGTTTGTAGATAAAAAAACTTCTTTTTATTGGCACACATGCAATCCACAAAAGTTATCAACAAAACATCTACTATCAAGTAAGTTAATATTATTACAAAACAATTTTAGAAATATCTTGACCCAATATTAAAATAAATAAGAGTAAGTCTTTGATTTATTTCAACCGGTCAAACATTGGTCGACCTATTTTCATGTCGATCGAGCTATAGTAAGGAATGTAATTAATGGAAATATCGTCACAATTAGAGTTTTTCATAATATGTGGATCATCATGACGTCAGACTCAGGCACAAGTAATAAAGATTGTAAGTGATAAAAGACGACATTATGTGGTGGTTGTTTTTATGTAGCCTTCTCAATCTTTCTTTTTCTCTGTCGTCTATGTCTATCTATTCACTTTAACTGGGTTCAGCTCTCAATCAATATATTTATCAATCAGTCAAAATATATCACACATCTCGAAAAAAAAGTGAAACTATTTCAGCCCTCTGTACGATGTGAACTGTCACTAATTCTATCTGACTCTTGAGAGGAAACAACCTGAAATTGTATTCAATGTCAACCTGACCTACCGATTCCTTCAGTCTCTTGGATGTCACGTGACTATAGTTCTTTTCAACCAGAAACATTTAAACTTTACCGCCCGAATTTAAATCCATCACGTGATCAGTAGAGCGATAATAATAATAAAAACCTCCAAACTCCAGTCAAGCTTTCTCCCGCCCGTTGTAATATGAGTTGCATGTCATGTGATCAGCGTCAGATCAATTCATAACAAATGCCACGCCTAGAGGGAGAAGAGAGGCGGGGGGGGGGGGGGTGGTGTCTCCATCCATGACCCTAATGCGCACTACCTAATTTCACGGCGTGGCACATTGTCAGAAGATTAAAAAAAAAACGTCTTGTGGCGTGAAGAGAGAATAAGAGAGACAGAGAGAGAGAATGAGAGAGATAGAGAGAGAAAGAGAAAGAGAGAGAGGGAGATTACAGAAGAGTGTTGTGAGCCGGTGGACGAGAAATAACGTCGTGTACCAAGGACTTGAGTATACTTGAAGACAACTCAAAACCATCTTTGAAGGTTGGCCAACGACCCGACCTGCTGTGTGCTCACCACTGTAGCTCAATTAGAAAACACCCAAAGATTGATCGATCCTTCACCTGCCTCTCTCGCGGGACGTCAACAGAGAAGGAGAGGGGAAAAGGCGGGAGCGGGGGGGGGGAAGGATAAAGATTTATGTGTCAACTTTTTGCAAGCGGTTTTAAAAATATATTGATTTCTTAAAATAGTATCATTGATCTCCCGTCAAAGTATACACCGTGAAATGACTGAATGGTGAACTTAACACCTGTCGTTTAATAAATTTTGATGAAGTTGTAGATGAATGAAAACCTTAAAACGTCTTTCATTATGAAAATTTAATGAAATTTTAAATGAGTGGAAACTATCTGTGAAGTCTATGTAAGGAAGAGATGCTCATCACTTAGATCCTATAAACCACCAACGGGACAGTTTACGTTCACCTTCCATCCCCACCATAACCAGTAGACATCGTACCACCACATGAGACATTGAGGCACCACATGAGACATGGAAGAACCACATGAGACATGGAGGCACCACATGAGATATGGAGGCACCACATGAGACATGGAGGCACCACATGAGACATTGAGGCACCACATGTGACATGGAGGCACCACATGAGACATGGAGGCACCACATGAGACATGGAGGCACCACATATGACATGAAGCCATGACGTGAAAAATTCCCTTGATTCTCACCGATGATCGAACCCTGAATCACAGGGTCAACAGTCGAGCGCATTACCGCATCACCATTCGTCCTCTCTGTAAACTCCATAACGGCTGTCATTTAGAAGTTTTTGGTGAAGCTAAACCTAAAAGGTGATAACTAATACATGTCATCCTGATGTTTTCATAACGTTATACCTGCGTAATGATATCAAACACCCATATTTATGGAGGTTTATCGTGCTTTTATTAGCAAAGTGGACTTTTATACATTTATCGTTATGTTTTGTTGTAGTACATCAAGTATTTGCAATTGAAGTTTTGACGTCATGGGTAAAAAAGCCACGAAAAAATTGGTGTCATATGTACAAAAGCCATAAAAAATGTCATATGTACACACACACACACACAAAGTAATAAAGTTAAACTTCTTACATTAGGTGACAATTAGTATTTCTTGAGATTAGCCTCTAAAAGTAACTTAAATCAATTTAAACAAGTACTAGTTTTTTTTTTTACCAAAGGATGCTATGTACATAAATCGATAATATTCAAACATTTATTTATCCATACCTATCTTTCCACTCCCTGTCTATAAAACAGATTTAAATCTGCTGTAAATATGAAAAGAATTCCTAAAAGAGAAAGAAATAGTTCAAATGCAAAAAAAAGAGTTAAATTGTCTGATAAATCAATGATTTAGCCGGAGGATAAATGCAGTCTACATGTACACACAGTTGAGTGAGGTATGCATTTACAAAGAAGATTAATGGAATATGTGTGTTTATAAGTAGATAATGTTATATTTATATTATCAGAGATAAAAACCGTAGCTATATAAACAATGATTATGCCATGTGCCACTGAACGTCCAATCAGGAGAAATAGATAAAAGTCTTCGACTTCAAACGATCGATTATCTAGAATGGAAGATATTGTACAATGGTAGATATTGTACCATTGTTGATATAGTATACTGGTAGATATTGTACTGTAGTAGACATAGTACACTGGTAGATATTGTACAATGGAAGACATTGTATACTGGTAGATATTGTACAATGGAAGACATTGTATACTGGTAGATATTGTACTGTAGTAGACATAGTACACTGGTAGACATAGTACACTGGTAGATATTAAGATTTGATCCCACTGACAGTTTTGTTTACTGATAATCAGTCCATCAACTGGCGCACTTCGAATACTAGCTGATTTAACCACAACGATGTCAAGACAGCTGGACACCCTTTCTCCATGTGTCTGCCTCCACCCCTACTCCTCGGCTACCTACACAATTTGGTCAAATAATTTAAACAGTTCAATTGATAAATACAACTTCTAAACAAATAATTTGTGTCAGAGAATATATATATATATATATATATATATATATATATATATATATAGTGAGAGAGATGAAAAAAGGACGAGTAGATAGATAGCTATTTCAACAAACGTACAGATGGCTAGACAATAAATAGAGAGAGACAGACAGATAGAGATATATAGATAGATGCATACATACATACGTATATATATATATATATATATATATATATATATATATATATACTGACAGACCGATAGGCAGATGGTTAGATAGATATACAGATAATTAGATAGATAGATAGATATACAGATAGTTTATATATATATATACAGATAATTAGATGGATAGATTTATAGATAGATAGATAGATAGATTTATAGATAGATAGATAGATAGATAGATAGATAGATAGATAGATAGATAGATAGATAGATAGATATATAGATAGATAGATAGATAGATAGAAGAAAGAAAGAAAACACCATCTATACATTCGGACTGCACAGAGCGACTATGATGTCATTTCTCCACAAGACTTTACTACATTTCTAGTCCATGTTTTGCGTGAGACAGTCCCGGCCATTAGCCCCAAAACATTTGTTTCTTTCCTCACAGGCCGGGGAGACATAAATTCTATTTAGGAAACTGACATTAAGACCTGCACGGGGGGTCAACACACAAGACGGAATTCAGATCTTTTAACCTGATGGAAGACAATAGAAGACTATGGTGGTACACTGTGACATTAGACAATATTAATGACACTACCAGACACTGCTAGTAACTTGAGAAACTACTTATGACAGGGGGCACTACTGATGACAGGGGGCACTACTGATGACAGGGGGCACTACTGATGACATGAGACACTACTGATGACAGGAGACACTACTGATGACATGAGACACTACTGATGACAGGAGACACTACTGATGACAGGAGACACTACTGATGACAGGAGATACTACTGATGACAGGAGACACTACTGATGACAGGGGGCACTACTGATGACATGAGAAACTACTGATGACAGGAGACACTACTGATGACAGGGGGCACTACTGATGACATGAGAAACTACTGATGACAGGAGACACTACTGATGACAGGGGGCACTACTGATGACATGAGAAACTACTGATGACATGAGACACTACTGATGACAGGAGACACTACTGATGACATGAGAAACTACTGATGACAGGAGACACTACTGATGACAGGGGGAACTACTGATGACATGAGAAACTACTGATGACAGGAGACACTACTGATGACAGGGGGCACTACTGATGACATGAGAAACTACTGATGACAGGAGACACTACTGATGACATGAGACACTACTGATGACAGGGGGCACTACTGATGACATGAGAAACTACTGATGACAGGGGGCACTACTGATGACATGAGACACTACTGATGACATGAGACACTACTGATGACAGGAGACACTACTAATGACTTGAGATACTACTGATGACTTGTGGTTTTCTTATTTTCACATAATAAATTAAATGTTTGAACATCTGTGTTTTTTTCCAGTAAGTGTCGCATCTCTTTATTGAACACTTGTTTGTCCAATGTTTGATATAAATCAGAGAAACAGAGAAGTAGATTTCATGAAAATCCCCTACTAGGATATGGGATACAACAGGGGGTCACTGTAAGATGAGATTTTAGTGTTACAAGTCTAGTTCTGTTCTGTCACAGTGCAAAAGAGAGGAAAACAAGCAATTAAGCCTGTTCCATTCTGGACACAGGACGTGTTAGCGCATTTTCATGTTATGTATCAGTGCGTTTGTTAGCTTTCAGTAAATATTTGTAAATTTTGGAAATGTTTATAAATTCAATTGTGTAATGCATATATCTGTAAAAAAATATTATAAAGACGTTTCTTTATATTTGAAAAAAAAAATATTTTCTCTTAAATCTACTTACAAGTGGTTTGTGGTTACTGAAATAGGACTCATAATTGAAAACATTCGAAATTGTAGTCATTTAATCGTCCGAAAACTCCGTCAATTGTTGCATAGCTCTGATACTTTCAATTAAACTCAGAACACAAGCTTACTATTTCATTTGATGAGTTTCTTAATAAATCTTGGTGAAACTACGTGCTGCAGTATTTCGCACCAAATGAATGGGTTATTGAACGTACAAGGTGTAGAATGGGGCCATATATATAATATATAAGCCCCTTAGGAGCCCTGAGGCCCGGCCCTCAGAGGTCCTTTCGCGAAATGAACTTTTGATGTACACATGGCACGCCAAGATCTACAAAATGATATATACATCATGGGTCTAGGACTTATGGTATTGAGATCTAGGGTGATGACGGACAGACAGACAGACAGACGGACAGACGGACAGACAGGCAAAACGGGAACAATAGAGCATTTTTTTTCGAAAAGTTCTAAAAAAGCTAAAAAAATATTCAGGTGTGAGACATGGCAGTGAGCACAATTAGACTTCCCATACGATGAACCGGACAATTAGAATTCCCAAACGATGAACCGGACAAATAGCCTTCCCAAACGATGAACTGGACAATTAAGCTTCCCAAATAATGAACCGGACAATTAGACTTCCCATACGATGAACCCGACAATTAGGCTTCCCTAAAATTGAACCGGACAGTTAAGCTTCCCAAACAATGAACCGGACAATTAGACTTCCCAAACGATGAACCGGACAATTAGTCTTCCCAAACGATGAACCAAACAATTAAGGTTACCAAACGATGAACCCGACAATTAGGCTTCCCAAACGATGAACCGGAAAATTAGGTTACCAAACCATGAACCGGACAATTAGGCTTCCAAAACGATGAACCCGACAATTAAGTTTACCAAATGATGAACTGGACAATTAGGCTTCCCAAACGATGAACCGGACAATTAGGCTTCCAAAACGATGAACCGGACAATTAGGCTTCCCAAACGATGAACCGGACATTTGAGGTTACCAATCGATGAACCGGACAATTAAGGTTCCCAAACGATGAACCGGACAATTAGGCTTCTCAAACGATGAACCGGACAATTAGGCTTCCCAAACGATGAACTAAACAATTAAGGTTCCCAAACGATGTACCGGACAATTAAGCTTGCCAAACGATGAACCGGATAATTAGGCATCTCAAACGATGAACCGGACAATTAGGCTTGCCAAACGATGAACCGGACAATTAGGCTTGCCAAACGATGACCCGGATTAGTCAACTGTAATAGTAAATACATGTAATATAGTCGCAATTCTTTATATTAATATAATATAATCTCTAGACTTTATTTAAATGTTATATAGTCTCTTTACTAAAAAGTATAAAATAAAAAAAAATTATATAAAAGCAACTTGAAATAAAAATACTTTTATTATTTTGTATAAAACAGTACAAAAATTATTCCCTAGGCTTGGACCATGCAAATATTTATAGAATTTATCTCGACCAAAAAAACTTGAGCGGCAAAATGGTATCTCTTGAATAATGAACAAATTTCAACATTTAAATATAATGTCTTTTAAACTCTATACATTGCTAATGTTAGTTAATCCATATTGGCGCAGATACTGTTATTTATTCAATATAGTTTTATAAATATTTATATCATCAAAGCCTAAGGAGTTATCTTTGACATTCCAGCACATTTAATAAATGTCACTGTCTTTTGTAAGTATATGAATATATATACATAATCTTTAGGAAACATACTATTTCTTTAGAAGTTGAAATAGTTCAATAATAAAAAGAACACCAAATGTATATATTATTTTATCCAATATTTACATATCTAATCACTAGGTCTGATAATAAGCTTCGATATAAATATACCTGATTTACAGGATTATACTGTATTAACAACAATCATTACAGGAGTGTACTGTATTAACAATCATTATCTAATTTTTCCCTGTTCTCGATTTCTTCCCCTTGTGAAGTTTTTCTTTCAAGTCCCCCTGACAAATTATAGATTTCTGCAACTGCTGGCAACTGCTACAGTTTAGCAAGCTTTGATTTAAGTTTGAGATCTATTATTTCTTATCGTGAATGTAAACATTCTAACTTCGATATTTTTACCAAATCATAAAGTATTCTCCATAGTGCCACTAAGTTTGTAAACATGAGTGTAGATAATGTATAGAAATATGTAAAAAGGAGATAAAATAAATGATTGTTTAGGCCAAAGAATGTGTTGATACTTAATAACTTGAGTACAGTTTGGAACATTAAGAGAAACACTGTTGAGTGTGTGACAGACTTGTCAAATATATCATGGTTTGCTTGTGTCAAATGATGGCAGTTGTCACAAACGTGTCAACACAACCGTCACTAGAAGGTAAATGACTTTATTTTCAAGTAGTCCTCTTAGCTTGTACAGTTGGGCCTCAATGTTCCGTATTGTACAGTTGGGCCTCAATGTACCGTATTATACAGTTGGGCCTTAAAGTGTCGTATTGTACAGTTGGGCCTTAAAGTGTCGTTTTGTACAGTTGGGCCTTAAAGTGTCGTATTGTACAATTGGGCCTTAAAGTGTCGTATTGTACAATTGGGCCTTAAAGTGTCGTATTGTACAATTGGGCCTTAAAGTGTCGTATTGTACAGTTGGGCCTTAAAGTGTCGTATTGTACAGTTGGGCCTTAATGTGTCGTATTGTACAGTTGGGCCTTAATATGTCGTATTGTACAGTTGGGCCTTAAAGTGTCGTATTGTACAGTTGGGCCTTAAAGTGTCGTATTGTACAGTTGGGCCTTAAAGTGTCGTATTGTACAGTTGGGCCTTAATGTGTCGTATTGTACAGTTGGGCCGTAATGTGTCTTATTGTACAATTGGGCCTTAAAGTTTCGTATTGTACAGTTGGGCCTTAATGTGTCGTATTGTAAAGTTGGGCCTTAATGTGTCGTATTGTACAGCTGGGCCTTAAAGTGTCGTATTGTACAGTTGGTCCTTAATGTGTCGTATTGTACATTTAGGCCTTATTGAACCATATTGTACAGTTAGGCCTTAATGTGTCGTATTGTAAAGCTGGGCCTTAAAGTGTCGTATTTTACATTTGGGCCTTAATGTGTCGTATTGTACAGCTGGGCCTTAAAGTGTGGTTTTGTACAGTTGGGCCTCAATGTGTTGTATTGTACAGCTGGGCCTTAAAGTGTGGTTTTGTACAGTTGGGCCTCAATGTGTTGTATTGTACAGCTGGGCCTTAAAGTGTGGTTTTGTACAGTTGGGCCTCAATGTGTTGTATTGTACAGTTGGGCCTTAAAGTGTGGTTTTGTACAGTTGGGCTTTAATGCGCCGTATTGTAAAGTTGGGCCTTAATGTGTCGTATTGTACAGTTGGGCCTTAATGTGTCGTATTTTAATCATAGCATAATAGATTTAAAAACAAAATATCAAGGGCGAATTTGTCCACTTTTTAACCAATGGGCTGAAATGGGCTCGGTTGTGTTTTAATTTATTGATATGTTAATATGATTTATTTTTTTTGACAGGGAAAAAGATTTGTGTATTATACCCTGATAATGTAACGGACTGTATTTCACGACTGAGATTGAGAACATATTATTAAAGTCCTATCACTGTCAGTGCAGGCTTAAATTACAAGCCCCATTGTCCCCAGACACATATATCCTCCATTGTTTTCCATTGTATACTTGTAATACAGTCTTTACCAACAATGCAACACATTCAGACTTACACCATAAATGTTGGTCAAATGATCGATGAGATAGTGAATCATTAGCAGTCAACGGGTGGTCAAGCGGTAAAGCGTTCGACACACCTAAGGGTCCTGGGTTTTCAGGTCACGATGAAAGTTACCTCCTTTGTCTCCTTTGGTGCCTCCATGGCCATTGCACTGTCGGCCTTTATGGGCACTGTACTGCAAAATCAGTTTCCTAGTGGTTTATAGGATCTAAGACTTCATGGACCACCAGCTAGCTTTGACCTTCGTGGTGGTGATATTGATTCCGTTGTGAGGAAAATGTGAAATTTTTTAATAGAATTTGGAGAAAATATTTCATCTTTACATAAAACAATGCTTACATATAAAGTAAATATTCTAAAGTTAACATAAAAAGTTTGTGTTCGGCCCTGTGATCTAACTGCTGAATATGATCAGGCATAAATTCTAAGACAAAATGGTAAAACCTACTGTAAGCAGGACTAGTATTCATAGCTTTTTCAACCAATAATCTCAACACCATTTCAAAACATGTTTCCCAATACAAAACAAAAAAGTCCGCTCCAGTGTAAACTTTCAACTTTTGTTCTCCTTTGGTTTCAAACAACTTTATCAGCTGTACAGATCGATAGGTTATGAATCCAGGCCTTCCTTGTTTAGCTACAATCTCTGATAATATTGTGTCAACATAACGGACCATTGTCCTCGTCGTTCCCGACCCAAGTCTGAAAGTGTGGGACTTAAACTGAGAACTGTTTGGATATAAATACGTGAAACATCCGCACACTTGGGATGGTAAACTTCAGTCCAATAAGGATTGTTGGGTTCCCTCTAGTTTAGTGAAGTTTTCTGTTCCTTTGCAGTTTGTATATTTGTTGTTTTTTGGTGTTTAAATGGGTGAATATATATTAGGATTAATTTCAGATACACACCGGGTGTTTTTGAAAGTATTTGAAATGAAATATTATTTTAACACCTTATTGAGTTATCGAATGTGGTAATCGGATTATGGAGCCAATTAAAACACTTTATATATAAAACATACTGTCTTGAATTGGCTAAAGTTCCTTCATATTGAAAAATACGTAGAGAAAAATATGTTTTTCACATTATCGATATAAATAATAGCGGTGTGGATTCTGCGTTAAATCGAAAGTAAAGAATTAATACAACAGTATACCAGTTTAAATTACAAAGTTAGAATATATAAGTCAAGTGGAAGTGGAAAGTAATTGAGCAACCTTTAATGTAATACATTAAAATTTTATAACAAGTATGTGACGTGATGGCTGAACGGCTGAGCTGCTTGTTTTTTTTATATAAGATGGCTACCCAGGTTCGATTCATCTCATGGAAATTGTTTTTTTTATTTCATTTTTTTTATAATTTATCCTTTTGGTTGTTTTAATGAAAAGTAACAACAACTAATTAGATCTCTTTGACAACATTTTAAAACATTTTTTTATTGAAATAATTTAGCCTTTAGGATGTTGTTAGGAAAAGACACTACAACTAATTAGATTTTTAATTTCATTCATAACCTAAAAAAAATATTTTGAAAATATGTATCAAAGCTTAACAATAGTTTATCTCTATGCAAAGGTTCTGCAGGGTACAGCTAGTTGGATAATAATCATGATATCTTGTACAAATCATAATTTAGCTATTCAGATTCTACCAAAATCAAAAGCAAGGATTTAGATAAAGAATTGATCAAAAACCATTACTCAATGTTTACATCTATAGATACAGTCTTTGTTGAATTATAACATTTAATTATACATTAGATATTTAATAAAAGTTTAAGCCTTACATTAATTCTTTGGTCAAAGGTAACTATAAAAAGTCAATTACTCAACATACAGTAAACACCTTAATTTTCCTTACTATAAAAATACTTTAAAAATTAATTCACGGACAAAATTATATTGGTAAAATGGTTGATATCACGAAATATATCAACTCATTTTATTAAATATCAACGAACTGGCCGAGAATAATATCATTTATTAAAACCTCCCTTTGTATCATTTCGTCACATCTTCACTTCTGTTGAATCTCATGGGACATCAACTCATCTGGATGTGGGGAAAAAAAACCAAAAAAAACAAAAATATGTCCCATGGTGTATTTCTACTGTGACATTTTGACTGCGCTAGTTACCACGAAACCTGACTTAAATGTCTGACCTTGGTACGACCTTTTAAAGCTGAATACTGTCTGCTTTAATATTATGATCATCATTGGCAGTTGAAATTATAACCCAAGGGAATTGAGCAAGCCCAAAAATGACACGCAACATTCACCATAGGACGCGATATTGTTAAAGTATTGCATTGAATAGGAGACGGTCATTGTAGTAATTAACTATAAGTGTAAAAGACAATAAATGCAATACTTTGAAAATATGTGTGAAAGAGACAAACAATGCAATACTTTGAAAATATGCTGTGAAAGAGACAATCAATGCAATACTTTAAAATATGCTGTGAAAGAGACAATCAATGCAACCCTTTGAAAATATGCTGTGAAATAGTTTTATTTATTGTTTAGTCTAGGTATCCCCGTAAACTATGGCAGGTTGGCTGAAAAATGCAGGTATTTTAAATCTCCTATCTATTGAGTAAAATGAAATAAAACGCCCCCCCCCCCCGATAGTCTAAACTGATACTGATGTTACACACATTTGCGAATTGAAAAGACAACAATCTCTTTTGTTTGCCACAATCTCCATTGTTTGCCACAATCTCTATCGTTTGCCACAACCTCTATCGTTTGCCACAACCTCTATCGTTTGCCAGAATCTCTATTGTTTGCCACAATCTCTATTGTTTGCCACAATCTCTATTGTTTACCACAATCTCTCTTGTTTGCCACAACCTCTATTGTTTGCCACAACCTCTATTGTTTGCCACAATCTCTATTGTTTGCCACGATCTCTATTGTTTGCCACAACCTCTATTGTTTGCCACAATCTCTATTGTTTGCCACAACCTCTATTGGTTGCCACAATCTCTATTGTTTGCCACAATCTCTATTTTTTACCACAATCTGTCTTGTTTGCCACAATCTCTATTGTTTTCCACAACCTCTATTGTTGGCCACAATCTCTTTTGTTTGCCACAATCTCTATTGTTTGCCACAACCTCTATCGTTTGCCACAATCTCTATTGTTTGCCACGATCTCCATTGTTTGCCACGATCTCTAATGTTTGCCACAACCTCTATTGTTTGCCAGGATCTCTATTGTTTGCCACAACCTCTATTGTTTGCCACAATCTCTTTTGTTTGCCACAATCTCTATTGTTTACCACAATCTCTATTGTTTACCACAACCTCTATTGGTTGCCACAATCTCTATTGTTTGCCACAATCTCTATTTTTTACCACAATCTGTCTTGTTTGCCACAACCTCTATTGTTTGCCACAACCTCTATTGTTTGCCACAATCTCTATTGTTTGCCACGATCTCTATTGTTTGCCACAACCTCTATTGTTTGCCACAATCTCTATTGTTTGCCACAACCTCTATTGGTTGCCACAATCTCTATTGTTTGCCACAATCTCTATTTTTTACCACAATCTGTCTTGTTTGCCACAATCTCTATTGTTTTCCACAACCTCTATTGTTGGCCACAATCTCTTTTGTTTGCCACAATCTCTATTGTTTGCCACAACCTCTATCGTTTGCCACAATCTCTATTGTTTGCCACGATCTCCATTGTTTGCCACGATCTCTAATGTTTGCCACAACCTCTATTGTTTGCCAGGATCTCTATTGTTTGCCACAACCTCTATTGTTTGCCACAATCTCTATTGTTTGCCACAATCTCTATTGTTTACCACAATCTCTATTGTTTACCACAACCTCTATTGGTTGCCACAATCTCTATTGTTTGCCACAATCTCTATTTTTTACCACAATCTGTCTTGTTTGCCACAACCTCTATTGTTTGCCACAACCTCTATTGTTTGCCACAATCTCTATTGTTTGCCACGATCTCTATTGTTTGCCACAACCTCTATTGTTTGCCACAATCTCTATTGTTTGCCACAACCTCTATTGGTTGCCACAATCTCTATTGTTTGCCACAATCTCTATTTTTTACCACAATCTGTCTTGTTTGCCACAATCTCTATTGTTTTCCACAACCTCTATTGTTGGCCACAATCTCTTTTGTTTGCCACAATCTCTATTGTTTGCCACAACCTCTATCGTTTGCCACAATCTCTATTGTTTGCCACGATCTCCATTGTTTGCCACGATCTCTAATGTTTGCCACAACCTCTATTGTTTGCCAGGATCTCTATTGTTTGCCACAACCTCTATTGTTTGCCACAATCTCTATTGTTTGCCACAATCTCTATTGTTTACCACAATCTCTATTGTTTACCACAATCTCTATTGTTTACCGCCAGTTTAAAAATAAAATCTATCCACCCGTTGCAGGGGGCCAGAACGGTCCTATCACGTGATCTGGCCAACATCGCCCATTCATACACCCACGTAGGTCAACATTAAGGGCCTTACCGGTGGTCATCGACTGATCTCTTCCCTTACATCAACTGACCATTGTCCAGCTAAGAAAGGGGCTTAAAACTTGACCAGCTACAGACAAAAAGACTAAAAAAAAAACTTTTTTTTTAGTCTGATCACATTGCATTTTAACATATTGCCAGATTAAAAAACAAACAAACTCAGCGGAGAAAAGTTGTTTAAATGAAGAAAAATTATGAAATATCAAAAAAAAAAAAGCAAGTATTCGAACACCCTGCGAATTAAGAACATTTAAGGGCGTAGTGATTAGATAGACTACAACAAAACGTAATGAAGAACAAAAAGGAGCAGATACTTAATCAATAATGATAAAATCTTTGGAATAAGACACAAAACAATAAAGTGAAAATCACAATGTTACATCTATATACAATGGCATTTCTTGTAGAGGAAAACGAATTCTAGCACGCCTATTCGTTCATTACCCTGGATAAGTCAACATACACGGGCACATGTCTATTTTTATGAACGGATGGTCGTGTGGTGTAGATAGTCGACTGTCGACCTGAGAGTCCTGGGTTCGATCCTCAGCGAAAACTATGGGAATTTTCCCCAGGAGAAATTTTTTTCCAAGTCGTCCCACAAGTCCACCCAGTTTTAATTGGGTTCTTGACTTATATTGGGAAAGTAAAGGCGGCTGGGCGTTGTGCTATCCATACAATCCATTCCCTTGCCGAGGTTATAGAAACAGATGAACTCGACTCTTCATTTGCCCCGATGGTCCATTAGGGCAAAGAGAACTTTTTTTTTTACTGTTTTATTTTTCATAATTAGATATCAATACATTTTTTATTGTTCTATAAATCTGACTACCCCCCCCCCCCCCCCATCCCCACCCCTTTTCCTCGTACTATCGAAATTGTGATTTAAATTTTCACCAGATAAACAATGGTAGTCTTCCGTATATTTTAGTAAAAGTTTGTTTATCGAAACCATAAAGTGGAGAGAAAAATCCTTTATAAAACAAATGAATACCATATATGTTGTAATTCCTTTACATGTACTATGGTCAATTCATTCAAACTAATTTTCTCATCAATATTCTCTTTTACAAAAAGTTTATTTTTAGACTCTCCTCAAAATATCCCAAGAGCAATAAAGACGAATGCACACCATCTACAATGGGAAAATCCGATTTCTTTTTCTTAACTAATGCAAAATAATTACGTCATCAATACTCTCCATGTAAATATTACCCCCTTCCCCCACACAGTACATGAATTGTTACAATGTCATGAACTATTAAAAACAACAAAATAACTTGTATATAAACATGGCGGCTTAGAACAACATTTGATTTGTAATTTAGCATGCCCCGTATTTCTTTGAATTTCGATGTAAAATTTCTAAAAAAACCAAAGTAATTTTCATAGCAAAGATATATTTAACAAGGACTATCGATACATACATGATGAAGATGTTGGATTCATCCCGTGTAGTAATGTTCGTTGCATATAATTTCCATTAAAGTACCTGTGAAGATGATAAGTTTTAACGGTTTTGTACCTCCCTTTAGGGATAATCGAGTGTGCGATCCCCAAATCGTCAGTCGAGCGATGGACGGATGTGTATCAAGCCCCTGGTAAGGATCTCTTAGATCCTATAAACAACTAATGGGACTGTTTTATGGCACCCTTTTTTCCCCCACCATTTAACGATAGTGCAATGGTATTGGAGGCACCACGGCGGAGACTTTAACCCATACGTGACATACCAGTTTGTCAAAGCTTTACCACACAACCATCCGTCCACACATTGTAGGTAGACACATTCACT
>JAGDYQ010000007.1:13288899-13422677 GCA_021962125.1 Bulinus truncatus
TAATAGCCCATAGCAATGTCTAATGACGTAGGAGTTGAAATTGGAAGGAATTTTTTTTTGATGTTCTGTTTTAACAGTCAAATAGGCAGACCAGACAGATGAGAGATTTCATAGAGTTTTCTAACTCATTTTGTTATGGTGAGCTTCGCAATACATACATTGATATTTCATAACAAATACATGTAATTACTGCACATTGTTTCAAGCCATCAATGTAACTTCACACTGTTACAAACAATCTATGTAACTACAGGTTTTGTCTGGACAAAATGTTTCGTTATTAATGAGAAACAAAAGAAATAGCCAATGTAAAAATTTATATTTTTTTCAAATTTAATTCTCTCATTGAATACACATCTAATTCATTCATTACTCTTTTTTCAAAGATAAAAAAAAATTAAAATGTTTAAGTTGAAATGTAATTAATTCACTTGTTCTCAAGTTTGGTGAACTATCTCATCAACCTTTTGGACTGATTCAAACTTTAATTCCCATGTTTGTATACAGGCATATATATTTTGATTGACCAGTAGAAAATCAAGTTATATTGACGTTACCCATAATTCTTTGCTGCCAGCTATGTAGAGTTAAGATGTTTGAAGACAATGAATTAAATATACCTGTTGACGCTGTCTATAAATAATCCAGACTTTGAAGATAGTTGATTAAATATAAATAATCCAGACTTTGAAGATAGTTGATTAAATATAAATAATCCAATCATTTTCAACTTCAAAGATACATCCCCCAAACTTGCGAATGTTGTAGTAAAATGTCGTGTGTAATAGGACGATGTCAAATCATTATAATCTAAACATAATGAGATATTGCGCATGAAAAAAAGAACTATTTAACTTTCATACAAATCTAAAAACTATCATGTATTTATATAAAATTATACGAATCTAAAAACTATCATGTATTTATATAAAATTATACGAATCTAAAAACTATCATGTATTTATATAAAATTATACGAATCTACAACCTATCATGTATTTATATAACATTCATATGAATCTAAAAACTATCATGTATTTATATAACATTCATATGAATCTAAAAACTATCATGTATTTATATAACATTCATATGGATCTAAAAACTATCATGTATTTATATAACATTCATATGAATCTAAAAACTATCATGTATTTATATAACATTCATATGAATCTAAAAACTATCATGTATTTATATAACATTCATATGAATCTAAAAAACTATCATGTATTTATATAACATTCATATGAATCTAAAAACTATCATGTATTTATATAACATTCATATGAATCTAAAAACTATCATGTATTTATATAACATTCATATGAATCTAAAAACTATCATGTATTTATATAACATTCATATGAATCTAAAAACTATCATGTATTTATATAACATTCATATGAATCTAAAAACTATCATGTATTTATATAACATTCATATGAATCTAAAAACTATCATGTATTTATATAACATTCATATGAATCTAAAAACTATCATGTATTTATATAACATTCATATGAATCTAAAAACTATCATGTATTTATATAACATTCATATGAATCTAAAAACTATCATGTATTTATATAACATTCATATGAATCTAAAAACTATCATGTATTTATATAACATTCATATGAATCTAAAAACTATCATGTATTTATATAACATTCATATGAATCTAAAAAACTATCATGTATTTATATAACATTCATATGAATCTAAAAACTATCATGTATTTATATAACATTCATATGAATCTAAAAACTATCATGTATTTATATAACATTCATATGAATCTAAAAACTATCATGTATTTATATAACATTCATATGAATCTAAAAACTATCATGTATTTATATAACATTCATATGAATCTAAAAACTATCATGTATTTATATAACATTCATATGAATCTAAAAACTATCATGTATTTATTTATATGCATCCATCATGCCCCCCCCCCACCCAAACACAGTGAAAACATCTTTACCTGAATCAGAAACGGCTTTTTAAAACCAGCATTAACATAATTGTAAATAAGATTTATTTATCTCATTCTGATAATATTATACCGAAAATTACGGCATGTAGAATTTAATACACGTTTTGTCAACACGTTGAATGTAATACACGTTTTGTCAAATATCTTTTCCCGCAATTCAAAAATTGTCAAATACATGTATTTAATTTGAAAAAAATAACAAACAATCAAACAAAATTATAGCAAACAAAAGTTACTTGTTTGAATATTGGGGACACCATTCAAGTCAGATAACAAGCTACGGTAAGGGCTACCTGGAGACTTGCCAAGGTATGGGCCACCTGGAGACTTGCCAATGTATGGGCCACCTGGAGACTTGCCAACGTATGGGCTACCTGGAGACTTGCCAAGATATGGGCCACCGAGAGATTTGCCAAGGTATGGGCCACCCGGAGAATTGCCAAGGTATGGGCCACCCGGAGACTTGCCAAGGTATGGGCCACCTGGAGACTTGCCCGAGTATATAACACGGTGTAGTGCCATTGGTCAATGGCTCAGAACTTCCCAATTGTACTTACTATACGGTGTGGTACAATCTTGTCACTGGCACAGAGCTTCCCAAGTGTATTTACTATACGGTGTAGTGCCATCTTGTGTCAGGCGCGGTAGTGACGTAGACATTCTACCCTGTACTAGATGCTGGCCACTCCAGGAAACATTATATGACGAAATATTATTTTTAGTATCCATATTTTAGTTTGCAATGTAGAGTCTAGCTCGAAATGTGGAGTCTAGCTTGAAATGTGGAGTCTAGCCTGGAATGTGAGAGTCTAGCTTGAAATGTGAGAGTCTAGCTTGGGATGTGGAGTCTAGTTTGAAATGTGGAGTCTAGCTTGAAATGTGGAGTCTAGCTTGAAATGTGGAGTCTATTTTGGAATGTGAGAGTCTAGCTTGAAATGTAAGAGTCTAGCCTGAGATGTGGAGTCTAGCTTGAAATGTGAGAGTCTAGCCTGAGATGTGGAGTCTAGCTTGAAATGTGGAGTCTATTTTGGAATGTGAGAGTCTAGCTTGAAATGTGAGAGTCTAGCCTGAGATGTGGAGTCTAGCTTGAAATGTGAGAGTCTAGCCTGAGATGTGGAGTCTAGCTTGAAATGTGAGAGTCTAGCCTGAGATGTGGAGTCTAGCTTGAAATGTGGAGCCTAGCTTAAAATGTGGAGTCTAGCTTGGGATGTGGAGTCTAGTTTGAAATGTGGAGTCTAGCTTGGGATGTGGAGTCTAGTTTGAAATGTGGAGTCTAGCTTGGAATGTGGAGTCTAGTTTGAAATGTGGAGTCTAGCTTCTTTCCATGCAACACCTATTGGTCTAGTTTTATTTTATCCACATTTTATACTTGTGGGCGGATTTAAGGACGGGCGCAGCAGGCCCGCGTCCAGGGCCCGCGAATATATAGGGACCCCTTAGCGCCCAATTGTAAACCTTTGATATGACTCTCCTTTTCCAAAGGGCCCAGTATTGAATAGACCGAATACATTTTGTTACATTCAGATTGATTTCTTTTCCAAACACTATATCTTACAACGATAATTTAATCTTTTAACAGAATTATTGTTTGTGTGGGATGAAATGAGGTGGCTTAAAATCCCCTGTACAACAAACAACATCAACAACATATGTTTGTCAGACGTGCTGTAATGTGAGAGTAATGTCTCATTTACATAAAAGTGAGACATACTTAACATAATCTCGAGCTGTGATGATAATTGCAGCTTGATGTCCATAGTCTGACGTCACTAATGTAAAGAGCAGGGTGACTTGTCTCTACTGAGTGACCCTGGCCATTCATTAGGATGATCTAAATGAGACGTTGTCGAGTGTGTTGACCGGGAGGTCACCTCCACCTGGACTGATTGATTCATTGACTTCTATCTTATCAGCTGTTTACGTTTTTATTTCTTGTGTTGAAACATGTCGTCGGAGTAGTGGCGTAAATAGGTGGTGGGTGTGGTCTGTCCCGCGCGTTACTTACCCTGTTGCTAAACAAGGGCGGAAATATCTTTTTGTCACCACGGAGGTGCAGTATTTTTGATCACTTAAGTGGTTTATAGTAATGGGGTGGAATTTTCAGTCAGCTCCGGGGATCAGCGATGCTAGTTAGATCCCTTGGTGTTGGGGAGTTCTATTGTACATGACTTCATATACTGGAGCACTGAATTGAGTTATTTATTGTTATAATGGGGGGGGGGAGGACATATCTTTTAATATTATACGTAATCATAGGGATAATAACCCCAAACACATTGGTGCAATTATTTGTCCCAGTGAGTTAAATACTTTTTAAAGAAACACAGCTCTAGTTGGGTCAGAGAGTTTCAAGTGTTTATAGTGTGTCTGAACAGAGTATCATGTGTTTAGAGTGTGTCTGGACAGAGTATCATGTGTTTATAGTGTGTCTGAACAGAGTATCATGTGTTTAGAGTGTGTCTGGACAGAGTATCATGTGTTTATAGTGTGTCTGAACAGAGTATCATGTGTTTAGAGTTTGTCTGGACAGAGTATCATGTGTTTAGAGTGTGTCTGGACAGAGTATCATGTGTTTAGAGTGTGTCAGGACAGAGTATCATGTATTTAGAGTATGTCTTGACAGAGTATCATGCGTTTAGAGTGTGTCTGGACAGTCTTATATCTTTATAGTATGTCTGGACAGAGTTTCATGTGTTTAGAGTATGTCAGGACAGAGTCTCATGTGTTTAGAGTATGTTTGGACATAATCTTATGTGTTTAGAGAACTATTCACATTCAGATTTTACTAGCAAGTATCCAAAGTAAGAGTGATGACACTTTTGTAAAAATGGAAAATGGGAATAAGAGATCGTTTATCTTCATACCCACCACCACCACCCCAGTTTATCTGAAGACTAGTTTAAGCCAAACAATTGACCTAGATAGATCTTTCAGATCACGTCTGCAAGGGAGTAATGATTTATCGTAGTGGTCAGCTAGGAATATAATACACTGGTAATAACCTTGGCACATTTCAAGGACAAGTTGATTTATCACCTGATTCATTGTGAGTATTCTAAATAGATTGCAGTTCAGATTGTATTACATGTATTACCCACAACTTTTGTTCATAGGCTATTTCTTTTAAAGTGAGAGAACGAGTTGAAAGATATCAGTTGTATAAGGACTTTTGAAACAGAACCGTTCTTAATCTTTGGGGAACCTAGGACAGTGTACAGGAGTGGGGGGGGGGCCGTAAGGCAAGATAACATTTGTACACATGGGCCATCACTCTTACTTTTAAAATTAGCCATCAAGATATGAACGTGGCCAGTTCTCTAAACTCATGACTTGCTGACTCATCTAGATTGTGTCCCTTTGAAAAGGACATGATTCAAAGGAACACATAATTTTAATGATGTGTTTGGGATTATCCCAGTGATTTACTTATGATCTGAAAACTGTTGTTGAGTTATCGTTTCTAACTATTGTTGGGTTATTGTTTCTAACTGTTGTTGAGTTATCGTTTCTAACTGTTGTTGAGTTATCGTTTCTAACTGTTGTTGGGTTATCGTTTCTGACTGTTGTTAGGTTATTGTTCCTCCTCTCTCGTTGAATGCTTGCTGTGATTCTCTGAGTTCCATAGTGCACTTGAGTTGTAACTCGCTGTGTTCCTCTGCATCAGGGGCCTGCCATATAAATGTAAGGCCAACTAACTACCCGACTGGTCCACCTTCGATTCTCAACCGGTTTTACGCGTACCCCAAGGTGTACGGGAAAGATTATGAAGGGGTGTACGCAGCAACAAATAAATATGGTTTGTAACAACCAAGAGTTTGAAGAAAGTCACCAGTTTGCTGCATGACGTCACAAAACCACCACCTGGACAGATTAAAAAGGTAAGTACATTACATCATGAAAAAGTAAGTTAAATTTTTTCGCAAAGTTACGTGTGAACGGTACCCGCGGAAATACTTTTGCAATTTTTGGAGGTATAAAAAATCAACGTTTCGTGAACTTTTCCTTAATGGTGGCAAGTGGAATCAAACTACAGTCTATATACACACGCATTGGGAAATTGTCAGTACTCAGAAGTCAGTGCATGTTTTCCTCTCCACAGGACGCCACGAGCTACCCCAGACAACACGCCGCGTCTGTCTGTTGTCCCACCTGTTACAGCCACACTTGTGCACGGTCTGCCATCACATTAATACAAATATCACAATGTTTGGTTTTAGTCATATCACTTGTTGTTTTCACATCATCTTTCAAAATGTAAAGTAAGTTAAATAAAACTGTAATGATGATTGAATAATGGGAACATCAAAATATATTTTGTGTGTGTAGCACTGAAACAAATAATATCAATGTGCGATGTGTTTTTTTTTATATGTATATCTGTTTGCATATATAAGTATGTATTCATGTTAGATCCATGTGTGTGTGTATCTGTGTGTGCTATTATTATCGTCTATACCAGTGGCCCTAAACCCCCGGGCCGCGGACCGATATCGGTCCTTGGATCAAAAGTTACTGGGCCGCACAAGAAACATGAAATTATTAACTTTTTATTTACTGCGGTGTATTTCTCTCGAGATAGTGCGACTTGTCCATGGACGCGAGGTTAGTCGGGAGCTGAGCTGCTGTGAATGGCAGTGGTCATTAAGAATCAAAACAATCTGAAATATAAATAACTAACGTCCCCCTTCAGCGGGCCGCGTGAAATTATCAAACGTTGACCGGTCCGTGGGGATAAAAAAGGTTGGGGACCACTGGGCTGTACTATCTAGTCATTATCACAGTCGTGTATTTACTACTGTCTGTAACTGTCTATGTGGGATTCAGTCTAAAACTGTAGCGGATCATTTATTTGTCTTCATAATCAGGCGAGATAGTATCAGACTGACCGCTGGTCATTTCAATTTTTTTTTTACTTTTCATTCACTTTATGGCTGCTGGTTCGGTCCACATGAAAGATTTGTGTCCACTATTGATGCCCGACTGTTTAGTAGGACTAAAGTACGGTCAGACTATGTGTACGTGAGTAGTACGTACCGACAGTCACACACTCACACATACATATAAGACACACACATACACAAGGCAGGGAATGACGTGATCTTGAAATAAGATAAACGAGGCTAGTAAAAGATATATTTTTCCCCCCGACTAGCTTTGTTAAGATTTAAAGCATATTCGGAAATAAGTTGAACAGTTTTTTTTAAAAAAGATTTAATATGACTATTAATTGAAATAGTGGTGGCTGCAGTTATAAAAAAAATATTTTTGTTTATTACAAAACTCGCTTTTTAAATTATTTTATTTCATTTCAATTAAGTATATTTCATTTCCCCCCATGTATTGGGTATTTTGTCGGTATTCACTAACCCCTGAACTGTTTTCAGAACAAATTAAACACACTCGAACTATTTACGACAAAAAATACGTTTTTTATTTTTGTTCCAATGAACCAATTGGACCTATTGATGTAAACTGGTTTCAGAACTGAGTGAATTGTACACTCTGTGGACCACGGGAAGTCTAATGGATCCACTTTTTGCAGTGACACTAGTCCACTTCTCCAAAGTATGGTTAGGGTATTGACCATGGACCAAGCTACAGAGGTGTAATGGACATTAGGATACAATGATCGTTTATAGCTGACCCATGTACCCTACACCTTCATATAGTTGACCCATGAAACCTACACCTCCAGATAGTTGAACCATGTACCCTTCACCTCCAGACAGTGACCTCCAGACATTTGACCCATGTACCCTACACCTCCAGACATTTGACCCATGAACCCTACACCTCCAGACATTTGACCCATGTGCCCTACACCTCCAGACATTTGACCCACGAAACCTACACCTCCAGACATTTGACCCATGTACCCTACACCTCCAGACATTTGACCCATGAAACCTACACCTCCAGACATTTGACCCATGAACCCTACACCTCCAGACATTTGACCCATGTACCCTACACCTCCCATTAGTTGAACCATGTACAATTCCACTCCTAGGCCTCTATTTTGTATATGACCTACTTGGTCGTATTCTTAATGATGTCCAAGTAGATATCTTTCTTCTTTCATATATCCACACTAACTCACTGCTCTGGTGTTAGATGTTACGGTGACCGCTAGAGTATAGCAATACCCCAATGTACACGTCCACACGACAGAGTAGTAATCGCTCTCTCCAAAAATCTATTTACAGGTGAATTTAATCTCCAATAAAATGGGAGAGAACTAGGTGAAATGTTCAATTAGTGATTAATCCCCCTTGCCTATGTTTGTTTGATAAACAGAACACGTTAATTGATTGTGGGCACAAACGTGAGTATCTGGGCTGTTGTTTTTACATTCAACTGACCGGATATGTTGAGAGAAAGAATTTCTAGTAGACGTTTACTGACCACTGGTCAGACGTCAATAAGTTGAAGGTTTCAATAGACTTTGTATATTTCAAGGTGTAGAATTAATTTCCTTTCTTACAAATAAACAACAAAAAACAACAAATGGAAAGAAAATAAATAATTTAAAAAAAAACAAAACAAATTCCGTTTTTTTTGGTTCAAATTTCAATAACTTCTTCTAATGAGATATTTATATGAGTCCAGACACCATTAACAACCAATAAATATCCAAGTACGAAATAACATGCCATGCCCACGTAAAAATGTGTCCCATAGATTATTCATTTCATCTTTACGAGTTTGCTTTTGAATTAAAGTAGATATAAACACGAATAGCTAAACACATGACTAGTTGAACACTGTCTAGATGTTTTTCTTTTAACTTGGAGGTAAAAACTAAAACAAACACACCCGAAACCCCGCATTTACTAAACACTTGTAATGCTTGTAACTAAAATAATTTGTAGAATGTTAAACAATATTGCCTTACAACAATTTATTATCCTAATTATACTTAACTGCAACTATTGACATCTACTTACAACTACTTACAACTATTGACATCTACTTACTACTATTGACATCTACTTACAACTACTTACAACTATTGACAACTACTTACAACTATTGACATCTACTTACAACTATTGACATCTACTTACAACTATTGACATCTACTTACATTTACTGACATCTACTTACAACTATCGAATCTACTTACAACTATTGACATCTACTTACAACTACTTACAACTATTGACAACTACTTACAACTATTGACATCTACTTACAACTATTGACATCTTCTTACAACTATTGACATCTACTTACAACTATTGACATCTACAACTATTGACATCTACTTACATTTACTGACATCTACTTACAACTATTGACATCTACGTACATTTATTGACATCTACTTACAACTATTGGGTATTCAGGGACACCGCCAGAAAACATGAGGCCCCTGGCAAAGTAAGACGACTGCCCCTCCTCCCCCCCCTATTCTCAAAAATTAAATACGTATTGAAAAAAAACGAAAAATTTCTAAAGCAACGGGGCCCTCCTTCTAAATCTCGGGTCTCTAGACAAGTATTTATTATGCCCCCACCTTACGCCGGCCCTGGGGTATTGAATGAGTAACTTATTAAACATATCAGTCAGTGTATGTGATTTTATCAAGCACATCTTTCGGTTTTATGTGGATTTTTTTGTTCCTATTTATCGACCCAATGACGTAATGGCTAAATCACTGCTATCCGTCCATGTCTGTTCATAACACATCCACACAGACTTTGTAACAGACAATACCATCAATACATCTCAACAATACAGGCGACACATAATTAGTTGATCAAAAAACTGATGGGCTCGCTTGCTCACGTTTCAACCCTGGCCTGGTTTGGATGTTTCGGCGAGTGCATCTATTCAACTTCCTCTTCACGTACTTCAGCATCTGGCCACTGAATGAGGTCACGCGCATGCTCGACACATTGTTTATTTAATGAAGCCACACTTCCTGTACTGGGGTAAATTCACAGCATTTAACTTCATAGATGACACTGGCAGTGAAGAAACACAATAATATATATACAGCTAGTATGTACTCATAGAAATATTCACTGTTCATTGATAAAACTGAATCCAAAACTTAACCGTTCTTAAATGTCGTTTAAAAAATGAAATCGTTCGACTTCTGAATTTTCTTCCTATATCAACTTTAAAAAAAGGGTTGATCAATTTCCCAATTCCGAAAAATTCGAATTAAAAAAAAAAATAAGGTAGATATGGCCAATGTAGGATACATCAATGGCCAATGTAGGGTACATCAATGGCCAATGTATAATACATCAATGGCCAATGTAGGATACATCAATGGCCAATGTAGGATACATCAATGGCCAATGTAGGATACATCAATGGCCAATGTAGGATACATCAATGGCCAATGTAGGGTACATCAATGGCCAATGTAGGATACATCAATGGCCAATGTAAGATACATAAATGGCAAATCAGAGTAGTACTGTATTGAAAATTTAAACAAAAATAAAATTTGAGATAAACTTAAATTTAGCCTGGAGAAAATGTTTCAAAAGTCACATGAGATATTTTCATAAGATGGAGAAATGCTAATGTCAGTTGAGAGTTAAGGATAGGATATATATTGTGTCGATCTAGAACCAGGAAATAGATTGTGTGAACCTAGAACCAGAATATATATTATGTGAATTTAGACAATATATAATATTGTGTGGATCTAGAATCAGATTTTATATTGTTTGGGTCTCTCTCTCTCTCTCTCTCCCCCTCTCAGTCATATTACGTATCGACATTGTTAACCTACAGTAATGTATAATTTATACATAGAACAATGTGCTACTGTATGAATAATTTAAAGTTTTAAATATGTTCATCTCATTTATTATCTTAACACATTTTGAAATCTATTCCATAGTTATCTGTTTATTTATACTCTAGTCTACAATCTAGCAGGCCTCTAGTATGAATGTGTAGTTCGCTTTCTACACACCTGATGTTTACATTTGACTTCCGATATCGCTCAGCTGTGGTCCGAATCATTTCATCCATGTTATCGTATATCAGAATGTTCTGTTAGTCTCTTTGATGGAAAACTTCAGACCAAATCTAACTATCAACAAATCTAACTATTAACAAATCTAACTATTAACAAATCTAACTATTAACAAATCTAACTAATAACAAATCTAACTATTAAAATATCTAGCTGTTAACAAAGCTAACTATTAACAAATTTAACTATTAACAAATCTAACTATTAACAAAGCTAACTATTAACAAATCTAACTATTAACAAATCTAACTATTAACAAAGCTAACTATTAACAAATCTAACTATTAACAAATCTAACTATTAAAATATCTAACAATTAACAAAGCTAACTATTAACAAATTTAACTATTAACAAATCTAAATTAACAAAGCTAACTATTAACAAATCTAACTATTAACAAATCTAACTATTAAAAGCTAACTATTAACAAATCTAACTATTAACAAATCTAACTATTAAAATATCTAACAATTAACAAAGCTAACTATTAACAAATTTAACTATTAACAAATCTAACTATTAACAAAGCTAACTATTAATAAATCTAACTATTAACAAATCTAACTATTAACAAAGCTAACAATTAACAAATCTAAACGTTTGCTGCTCATCATATAGAAATAAAAAGAAGATTTATAGCTGGTCTATTTCATAAGGTGTTTATATAAAAAGATCATGTAAAACATATACCAAGTTTTCAATAAACAAAATAGATTAACAGATTATACACAAAATAAAAACACAAAAAGCCAATAGCAAAAAAATCAAAAACAACAAAAAACTAGGAATCCTATTTCACTTTGTTTATAGATTGTTGTCATAGTAACACATACACACTAGAACTTAGTGAACACAGTAAAAGTCAACTTTATCTAGTTTTAGTTTTGTATTTATCTTGTAACGTAAGATAATTAAACAGTGATATTTATAGCTAGTCATAGTTTTTTTATGTTTACGACTTTCCCCGAACGTATATGTTATGAATATGTAACACAATAGGACAGAATAATAAAACATAGTGCCATATAAAACTTAAAACATGATTAAATTACATATTTCATCAATACAGATAACATCATTGTGTATTGAATTACAAGATAGTTCATTATTATAGGGAACATTGTGCTCTTCTCCTGTGCCATCAATGTATGATCCTTACATCATCATCACATGGGACATATTTTACAGAGAAGGCCTTTACAAAGAGAGTTTAATACTGTAAAACACGTATTATATTTTTTGCATAGACTATCGGTGACCCAAATATGGCTCCTGGAGCAGTCTGAGACCCCCTTGAGTATCATGCTGCTCCTATTTAGCCATTCTTTAAATTGTAATATCTCATCCCTTTTATTTTCAATTTTTTTTAAATAGTCAAATATGTTGTGACAAACTGCTTAAAATAATTTGACTAGACTATATACTAAGACTTGAACATTGCCCTCGTTAGTCCCAAGTGCAGTCATCCCTGGTAGAGATCACTATATACTACTATATACCACAATAATACAGGACATTATTGGATAAAACATTATAACATACAGAATTGTTTGATAGAACATCAAAGCATACAGCATTATTTGATATAACATTATTTTATGAAACATCTTCATAATGAATATACACTATCGTTGAAAATAATTAGTAATGATTGCAACGAACTGAACACAATGGCAACATACCTCTTTGTACTTACTTTCAGAGTTAAAACATATTTCTTTTTTTCCATATTGTTACTTGAAATCAATATTATTGAACTATAACTCTTTACAAAGCATCAGTTACCTGTAAATTTATTTGGCCAACACGGACAATCAATAAATAAAGAAGATAGTGTAGATGTACTTCCGATTTATTGACAGACTCTGACGTATACATGAATTAATTGTTTTGTATACAGCAAAACTTTGATGTTAATAAAACTGAACTTAAGCCAAGGATCAATGCGATTGGTTTATATAAAAAACCAACTTAATTACCAAATAGTCTAAATTGAGGGCATAGTTCTTGGCAAGTTACATTAGGAAGTGTTCTCAATTCTTTAACATTACAGTCAACATGATTTTATATTTCGACGCTTCCTACATGATACATACATTAGCTTACATGCCTGCAGTCACTGTGTCCATACATAATACATACATTAGCTTACATACCTGCAGTCACTGTGTCCCTGCACAACCTGCATGTCCAAAGTCGTTACAGAATTCTAATAAAAGTTGATGGAGTTATATTGTTGGTTGGTGAATTGGGGTAAATTGTCCCAAGTTGGGTAGAAGCAAATATCACATTCTTTTTAGGGTATTGAAAGCCCAACATGGGCCAACTTGAGCCAGATGACCAAGTGCGGCCAGCCAGGCTGTTCGATTCTGCCACTTGTTCTGCTCCTCTCAGCTAGCTCACATCAACGATGTTTACATTAAATTGATCTATTATCACATAAATACTCCATTCGCCCACTCCCCTGTCTGTTACATTTAAAATCAAACGTGGACCGCGGTTAAAAAAAAAATTTGCCCCACTTCTGGTGTTAGTAAAAGTCGCTTAGAATTAATTCATTTTGGGGTGAACGATTAAAACAATTAATAATGAAAGTTAGTGGAATCACTTCCGCTTGCAAGAATCTGATTGGTTTGTTTCACACTGGGTCTAAAATTAGTCAATTTCCAGTCCAGCTCACTACTTCACAGGATGATGTCATCTGATTTATAGACACCTTCTTACAGAGAGTAACATTGAAATCTATGTATGTATATGTGTGTATCAGTTTGTGTGTCAGGGTGTGTCTGGGTATCCATGTGTTGGATCTCCCAGTGAAGTTTGTGTCAATTTTATGGGGAGGTGTCCCAGAGCGGATCGATGTTCTTTCATGAGTAAAATTTGTATATAGAATGCATTACGGGACATTCAGCTACATAGTACATAGGTGAAATATTTATACTTAGTAAATTACTGGACATTTAACTATGGCCGTACACGTTGTGATATATTTGAAATATTTAAGTAGATAAGGGACTATCTATGTATCTGGTCGACTTGGCGGCAATTTAGTTTTAATCTCGATCTGCCAATTCCATCGAGCTAAGTCTCCTATGTATTCCGTAGTGCCTCTTTAACTATTGCACACTTAGTCATGGAGGAGACGTTGATAGGATCGAACGATCAAAAAATATCTTTACAGTGAATGAAATATCTATCTATCTATCTATCTATCTATCTATCTATCTATCTATCTATCTATCTATCTATCTATCTATCTATCTATCTATCTATCTATCTATCTATCTATCTATCTATCTATCTATCTATCTATCTATCTATCTATCTATCTATCTATCTATCTATCTATCTATCTATCTATCTATCTATCTATCTATCTATCTATCTATCTATCTATCTATCGATCTATCTATCTATCTATCTATCTATTTATATATCTATTTATCTATCTATCTATATGTCTGCCTGTCTCTCTATCTATCTGTCGAAAAGTCTTCAATCTGTAAATCTATCTTTTTTTTGTTTCGGTCTAGCTGCCAATATATATATACACACACAATGTTCTCCTGGCTAAGAAACATATGAGTGTCATATATATATACATGTGTGTGTGTGTGTGTGTGTGTTTATGTGTGTGTGTGTGTTAATGATGAATGCTACATTTAAAAATAAATACTTAATTCATATTGTGATATTACATTTAATCTGATGCACAGACAAAACAATTAATTAAATAAAAAACTACCGGCTAGCGAACAAAATAAAAGCAACTTGATGTAGTTCATTGAAAAAATCTTCCGTCCAAAACTAAAATGTAATATACACAGTGGTCACGGTCTGAGGCCAGTATCACACGGTCTGAAGCCAGTATCACACGGTCTGAAGCCAGTATCACACGGTCTGAGGCCAGTATCACACGGTCTGAGGCAAGTATCACACGGTCTGAGGCCAGTATCACACGGTCTGAGGCCAGTATCACACGGTCTGAGGCAAGTATCACACGGTCTGAGGCAAGTATCACACGGTCTGAGGCCAGTATCACACGGTCTGAGGCAAGTATCACACGGTCTGAGGCCAGTATCACACGGTCTGAGGCCAGTATCACACGGTCTGAGGCCAGTATCACACGGTCTGAGGCCAGTATCACGCGGTCTGAGGCCAGTATATCATGTATTTACATTTTTTTTAAAGTTTTAAAAATAACTTCGTTAAATAGCATGAACTGACAATAATATTGAAGAGATAAGAAGAAGGCGCCTCATTTATTACGACAAAGTTAACTTTGTGAACTAAGAGGTTCGTTTGTTGGTCACTCAGATGAAATTGTAGCGTTTGCTTTGAAAGTGACATAACTTTATACGTTTTGTAAACAGAAATGTATTTCGAGAAATGTACTCTTTTTTTTGTGGCTTATGTTTCATATAACTGTTCTATAACTGGAATTTACTTCATTCTCTTAGAACAAATTTGCAGTAACCAAATAGTTTCATGGTTGGCTTGAATGTAAAAATCATCTTAACACCTCTCTTATCTTAAATTGAGTCATACGTTGCAACACATACTCGGAATAAAACAAGACAATCTCAGAGTAGTGTGTGTGCGTGTATACTTTAACATATGAAATTGTTTCTTTTGCTGGAAGGACGAGTCTCTACAGATTACACCTCCCCCCCCCCCCCCCGCCAACCCAACTAATTAAATCATAAAAAATAATGTTCTGCTCAAGGGAGACAAATTAATCAAACGCTGTCGTTTAATAATCTGCCCCTTGTGTAGGTTGTAGTAGGTGCAGAATTTTATATATTTATATACACACATGCAGAGGTTTGCATGAATTCATTAGACACTGGTTAATAATTGTATGGGTTATATTTTTTCACCTCTAAACCAAATACTTTGTAAATACGGCCCTCGGGCCACGTACGGTCTATTTGGCTGTTTAATCTGGCTACAGCATTCTTCTTTATCTTTTTATTTCCTCTTGTTGGAGCAAACGGTCTCAACAGTGATGCGCCATCGGACACTGACTTGGGCAGTCTTGTCGGACACTGTATCACACTGACTTGAGCAGTCTTGTCGGACACTGACTTGAGCAGTCTTGTCGGACACTGACTTGAGCAGTCTTGTTGGACACTGACGGGCAGTCTTGTTGGACACTGACTTGGGCGGTCTTGTTGGACACTGACTTGAGCAGTCTTGTCGGACACTGACTTGAGCAGTCTTGTGGACACTGACGGGCAGTCTTGTTGGACACTGACTTGGGCAGTCTTGTCGGACACTGACGGGCAGTCTTGTTGGACACAGACTTGGGCAGTCTTGTTGGACACTGACTTGGGCAGTCTTGTTGGACACTGACTTGAGCAGTCTTGTTGGACATTGACTTGAGCAGTCTTGTCGGACACTGACTTGGGCAGTTTTGTCGGACACTGACTTGAGCAGTCTTGTGGGACACTGACTTGGGCAGTTTTGTCGGACACTGACTTGAGCAGTCTTGTTGGACACTGACTTGAGCAGTCTTGTTGGACACTGACTTGAGCAGTCTTGTCGGACACTGACTTGGGCAGTCTTGTCGGACACTGACTTGAGCAGTCTTGTTGGACACTGACTTGAGCAGTCTTGTTGGACACTGACGGGGAGTCTTGTCGGACACTGACTTGGGCAGTCTTGTTGGACACTGACTTGGGCAGTCTTGTTGGACACTGACGAGCAGTCTTGTCGGACACTGACTTGGGCAGTCTTGTCGGACACTGACGGGCAGTCTTGTTGGACACTGACTTTGGCAGTCTTGTTGGACACTGACTTGGGCAGTCTTGTCAGACACTGACGGGCAGTCTTGTCGGACACTGACTTGAGCAGTCTTGTCGGACCTGGCCAATGGCATCCCTGCCCTCCTTTTTTTTTTACTTTCGACAGCTCTTCTCCAATGTTTGTTTTGGCATTCCCGGTTAAAGTTACAAACAAGAGCATTTCATCTCCTTTAACATAGTCTTAACAAAGCCACTCCAGCACACACGATTGTTGGGTAGTTTTCTTTCGTTTCATCAATGACTTCCTAACTTCTTTATTTTATTGTTCACCGACGGAGAGCAATATCAGGTTGGCCAAAAAACAAAATCATTCAGTTTTAAGCTAATGTAGATTATATTATCTCACATCAAAGCTGAATATATTGGCTCTCGGTCCGGTACTGCTGATACATTTATAATATAAATGTCGCCCGCAATTAGAAAGTTAACACACCCCAGCTCTATAAAAATAGTTTTATACGTGTTATTTTTGTTCATTTTATAATAGAGAGCTATAAATAGATCACCTTGTTAATTAGATAAGCCAGTTATGAAAATAGTTGCACGGAGTGTTTCATATATCAGCATGTCACCCTAAACTTACAATCCCTGTAAATATCATCATAGGCTAGCCAGCAGTCCAGAATCAAAGATTGTTTATAAATCCACATCAAAGAATTAATTACAAGCAGCTCGAATGGTGAGACGGGAATCTCAAGTTCGATCTCATTGATAGATTAGAAACAGAACACAAGGCTGGAGGTAGAGATGTACAAAGGTACAGACTTGACAAGACCACGGATAAGAAGACCTGTGTCCGGCTGTTGTTAGTTTAAAGTACTAATAAAAGTAAAGGTACTAAATATGTTGCAGAGTGAACTATTAACGTAACCGGAAATCGTCATTGTGAAGGCACTTATTTGAGACAGGGCGACACAAATTACCCATGATCCTTGATGTGGCTGATGTAGCGTTGGTTTAAATGGGGATCAGGGATCAACTGAAAACATCCCATCATTAATGTGACCTCAAAAGATTGGATCAACTTTATTGCAACAAACTCGTATGTCTTAAGATATAAAAGAATTTCTGCTTCAGTCAATATTAAACTGGATTCAGGGATCGGAGTCCATGAAGGTCTCTAGGTCTTAAGGGGCCCCAATGGGGTAAAATTTTGTTTCAAAAGGGCCCATGTTTGGCAGAGCCCCGAATCTATTAGCGACACCACTGGTGTCTATGTTTTACTTTACATGATGTCTTGTTCTAAAATTTACTCAATAACTGAAGTCTGTTTGCTTATTTTTATTAATCATATTAGAGTTGACTTATTTGAAGAAGTAATAAATCAAAGCTAACTTCAGTTAAGTACATTAGTGAACTTGACAAAAAATAATTATTAAACCTTGTAGAATAAAAGATGGGTAACATGAAATGTTTATTTGACTTATTTCACAGAAAAAGAAAATAACTCAATGAGTTGATGAAATTCAGTTGAAGGTTTATATATAATACATTGAGATATTGAGTGATTCAAGAAAATGTTTTTAACATAGATCATGGAGAAATGATTCAACTCACCCTAACTGGTGTATTAGAATAAAGTTATCAACATCAAAATCTCTTGTTAATCAAACTATTTCATTAACCTGTGATGTGTGAGCACAGTTGGATGTACTCTCACTCATTGATGTTGTTCACTTTTGAAGGTTATTTAAGTAGACAGAAGTGGAATTTGTTCTGTAAGTAGACAGAAGTGGAATTTGTTCTGTAAGTAGACAGAAGTGGAATTTGTTCTGTAAGTAGACAGAAGTGGAATTTGTTCTGTAAGTAGACAGAAGTGGAATTTGTTCTGTAAGTAGACAGAAGTAGAATTTGTTCTGAAAGTAGACAGAAGTGGGGTTTGTGAAAACCTTTTTTTTTTTACATTCTCTAAAAGTGGAAATTTCTGAAAAAAAAAATGTTGTTGTGCAGAAGATCAATCAATTTTAAAGGGGAGTAATTCCTTGTGAACTATTACTCTGATTGTGGTTCGTTGTCAAAATATTTGGTTAACGCGGTTGTTATAATTATTTTGTATTACCCAAACATAGTCAGAATAATCATGTACAAAAATATCATAAATATTTTAAATATATCACGATAGCTGATAAGAAACACTGAACTAGTAGTTTTAGTCATTGCTACAATATAAGGTGACAACACACTTTCAAAAGTTTTGGCGATTTTTGTTACAAAGACTTTTAGATGAAGTCAAATTTCGCCATATTTATTTAAAAAATTAAAATTTATTTTAATTATATATTACATAACCGTATTTTTGACTTACATTGGTAAATTACAGTATATATGACTTACATTGGTAAATAACAATATTTGTGACTTACATTGGTAAACTAAAGTATTTTTGACCTCTGTTATTGTTTATATTGATGTAGACTCTTTATTTTCACAATGTTCCTTTACCAGGAATAAACTTTTCCCTAAGTTATTATTCAACTGTATCTGATGTTTCTGTTGACATTGTCCATTAGATCAACTTGTCTGTGGTCCAACCTATGAAATATATTTATACAAACCAAACATTTTTTCGCAAGGCTTTATTGTCTGAAAAGAGTTAATGAACCAACTCTTAGAACTTGGATGGTCAACTAGTTAGACCACTGTCCAGTGTTGGATTCTTTGTTCATGCTCCATGCGTTATTCAAAAAGTACATTTTTTTTTTATATCGGTCATTACTGTATTGTCAGGCTCGTTAAACAACTATAGAGTTTTCTGACCACTGGCTCTTATTTCATTGGCCATACAGACAGGTCAAGATAACCTTTAATATGAGGGGACAAGTGTGGTGTTATTAGTCCGACCATGATGTCCGGCACTCTCACACGCGGAACACAAAAAACACATACTTTATCTGTTCACATGATAACTCAATTACATATGGCAGGCAGGAAGTGGCGGCTGACAGAGCTGCCGAGAGACCAAGTGAAATGGCTGGCTGCTCTCCCCTTTCTCTGCTGATGAAATTAAACGTTCAGCAATACAAAGGTAATCAAAGATGATAGCAGATTACACCATCAAGTATCTCCCACCTCTGCCCTCTCTCTTCCTTTTTTTTTAATTCTGGGCTGTATAGACCCTTAATCAGAAAGCATTACTTATACAAACATTCGTTTTAGGGTGTTAAAAAAATCGGTAAAAACCGATGTCTCTCAGGTAATTTTATAATTTTTATTTCGCTTCTAGTTCTCTTGCGTTTTTAAAAAAGTTTTTTTTTTTTTAAATGTTTCTTGCTTTGTTTACATATTTATGAAGTCAGTGCATGCGTTTTCATCTTGTCATTCTAGACTTGAAAGTTTGTTTCGCAAAAAGGTTTGATGATAAGTTACATTTTATTTATTGCTTCGCATTTCTGTGAGGGAAAAAAAAACAAAAACAAAACAAACAAACAGTTGATGTGGTTTATTTTTAGTATTTAACAAATAAAATAATTTCACATGTCACATGACATAAGTGAGGCAAGATAATGTGACTACATTTTGGTAAAACAGACTTTAGGACTATCTATCTATAGTTCTTTATCTATTCATTTAATATACATAAAAATAAATACAAAAAATCTACAAATCAAATTGATGTTTTAAGCAATCCCTAGTTCAGCAATACCTAGTTCAGCTATACCCCATTCAGCAATACCTAGTTAGCAATATCTAGTTTAGCAAAACCTAGTTCAGCAATACCTACCTCAGCAATACTAGTTCAGCAATACCTAGTTCAGCAATACCTAGTTCAGCAATACCTAGTTCAGCAATACCTAGTTCAGCAATACCTAGTTCAGCAATACCTAGTTCAGCAATACTAATATCAGCAGTACCTAGTTTAGCAATATCTAATTCTTTTTCAAGATGTTATCTGCTACAGCAACAAGAGGGACTGATGATCGGGTGGTAAAGCGCTCGACCCGAGGGTCCATGTTTCAATCTCGGTGAGGACCGACCAATGGACCTATCAGGTCATGGCTGAAGTCTACCTTGGTGCCTCCATGGCCATTGCACTATCTATGGTGGGGATAAAAGCAGGGCATTGCAAAAACCTTCACACTAGTGGTTTACAACAGTGGCAGCAAGCCCCCCCCCTCCTTCAATATGTATACCTGTACTATGCTGATTGATATTGTTAAATAGAATTGACGTTTTATAGATGTTGTTGGTGTTGTTGTAGCTTGTTGTTGTTGTTTGTTGTTGGTGTTGCTGTAGTTTGCTGTTGGTGTTGCTGTTGTTTGTCGTTGGTGTTGTTGTAGTTTGTTGTTGGTGCAGTTGTAGTTTGTTGTTGATGTTATTGTAGTTTGTCGTTGATATTTTTGTAGTTTGTTGTTGGTGCTGTTGTAGTTTGTTGTTGGTGCTGTTGTAGTTTGTTGTTGGTGCTGCTGTAGTTTGTTGTTGGTGCTGTTGTAGTTTGTTGTTGGTGCTGTTGTAGTTTGTTGTTGGTGCAGTTGTAGTTTGTTGTTGGTGCTGTTGTAGTTTGATATCTACCAATGTAGAACCTATCCTCGCCAAAAAAAAAAAACTAGAAGAAAAATCTAATTTAGCATTGCATGAAGGGATTTATATTTGTCAGTGACTGGAAGTAGAGCCCAAAAACTGAAATCAATAATTGACTTGAGCTTGTTCTCATCGACTTTGACATCAGTCAGTGATACAATAATGACATGATTAACTTTGACATCAGTCAGTGATACAATAATGACATGATTAACTTTGACATCAGTCAGTGATACAATAATGACATGATTAATTTTGACATCAGTCAGTGATACAATAATGACATGATTAACTTTGACATCAGTCAGTGATACAATAATGACATGATTAACTTTGACATCAGTCAGTGATACAATAATGACATGATTAACTTTGACATCAGTCAGTGATACAATAATGACATGATTAACTTTGACATCAGTCAGTGATACAATAATGACATGATTAACTTTGACATCAGTCAGTGATACAATAATGACATGATTAACTTTGACATCAGTCAGTGATACAATAATGACATGATTAACTTTGACATCAGTCAGTGATACAATAATGACATGATTAACTTTGACATCAGTCAGTGATACAATAATGACATGATTAACTTTGACATCAGTCAGTGATACAATAATGACATGATTAACTTTGACATCAGTCAGTGATACAATAATGACATGATTAACTTTGACATCAGTCAGTGATACAATAATGACATGATTAACTTTGACATCAGTCAGCGATACAATAATGACATGATTAACATTCCTTAGACATTTATTGCCAACAAAATAAAATGAAAGTTTTTGTCTTTACAGGTGACTTACAGTCTTGTTGTATGGTGGACAGATTGTTTACATACAGCACGACATACTATTACCATAGATTGTATACAGTGTATAGTTAATAAAGAGTGAAGAAATAATGAATTAACTGTGTGGTATATTCCACAGGCCTACAGTTTGTTATTCTTAACTATTGATCTTAGAAACGGAAGTTGTTGTTTAATATTTTGAAATTGTTTTTTCCATTTATGTTTTATTTTAAAAAGTGAACTAAATTCAATTCAAATTAGGAAGTTGACTTATTTCACTGTGGATTATTTAGTTTATTCTATTGGATATATCACAACACTGAATACAGCATCGTATATACAGCGTTCGATCAACTGATTAGGTGAGTACAATCACATTTCATTTACACACACACATATATAAACATACACTCAATATATATATATATATATATATATATATATATATATATATATAAAAGGAGTAAGGGAAGATAATCTATTCTGATTTAAAATAAAATATTATTTACACTAATTAAAATTGGAATGTTACACCCCTCTATATATGGAAAGAGAGAAGAGAGAATGAGGATATAGGGGACTGACAATGAAGTAAATGTTTGTAACTTTCCAATTTTAATTTATTTTAATTAGTGCTAAATTTTTTTTTTAAATTAGAATGTTATATTATCATTTTTATTTACGAATGAATCTCTCTGTTTATCTGCTCTGACGTCCATCTATCATATTGTCCGTCTATCAATATGTCAGTCAGCTCACCAGTGTGTATTTATTTCTATTAATGTGTATCCCATTTTATCTATCTCTTAGTCAACCTATCTGTTAATCTATCTGATTTTCAGTTGTGTGTATTTCAGTTCAATTGAACGGTATTAAAATACCAATTTAATATGAAAAAGAAAACAATAAACTAAACACACAAAAAAATCTAAATTCAAAAAATCTATTGTTTCTAATACATAAGAATGAAGTCTGAAATTTAGAACATTTTAAAATTATGTCATGCTTATAGAAAAGCTATTTTGAAAAAATACAAATCTGTCTGAGGTTCTAATGAATTAAAAATGTCAAAGTTTAACTTGTCTGAATGACTCAGTATCATCCAATTCTTTCATCTGTGTGTGTTATTGTATTACTGTAAATTAATTTCAGCATGACATTGTCCAGACTTGAATCTTTAATTAATTAAAAAATGCCTCAATGAGGATGTTACCTGTCAAGAAATTGCTAATTGAAAAATAAAAATGACAGTTAATTTTGTTTTAAAAGTCTGATGTTTATGTAGTTAAAAGCTAATTAATGATCTTGTTTTATCCTCCAAGAAATAATAAAATATCCAATCCGTTTTTTTATTGAAAGTTAATTTGTCCAATTCAAAAAAAAACCCAAATATGCTTTTTATTGTTTATATAAATGTTTCTCAAAGACTAATCTAATTAAGTAAAGAGGTATTTTTTACATTACAACTCTGATCAACTGAAGATATTTGTGTATGAACTAGCATATAAACATTGGCGTTGATAAAATGAACAAACCATAGGTCCATTAAGCTACTAAGGGCTCAGTATGGCAGAAGACTTGTAAACTCATCTCTTCAGTTAAGTCGGCATATCGAGGGGTGGTTGTGTGGTTCGCCTTTTCTTCCCAAAAGCCAGGTGGCCATTCAAAGATTGGACTTGAGTACTTACAACCGGACTTGAACGAATCCCGAAGTCCTCACAGTTTCGAACCTGTGAGCCCTCTGGTCGACAGTCTAGCGCTCGTTCCCTAATAAATAACATTTTAAAACATATTTAAATAACATTGATGGCAATGAAGAAAACATCGATACAAGTCAATTTGATCTTTTTAAAAATGTGTCTGATTTTGAACTTATTGTATTTAATAAATTTATCTAAAACAAAAAAAAAATGAAATAAAAACAGTAACAATTAAAGTGATGGTACTGTAATAAAACAAGATAAACATTCATTTTGTCAGTCAGTACACTGACGGAAGAGTCACTAAATCTACAAAAGATGTGATCATTATGAAAAAAGTTTCCATAAAAATGCTCTAGGGCGGGGGAGACAACCCGAACACTTCTCAGGGGTTCTGATCCTTTATTCTCCGTCGCTTTCGCATTTTATTTTCATTTATGTGTTTTATTGCAAAGATACAGGAGCTCGTTTGTGAAAAAAAGGGAATGAGTGACTAAAGGGGAATGAGTGACTAAAGGGGAATGAGTGACTAAAGGGGAATGAGTGACTAAAGGTAATGAGGGACTAAAGGTAATGAGGGACTAAAGGGGAATGAGGGACTAAAGGGGAATGAGGGACTAAAGGGGAATGAGGGACTAAAGGTAATGAGGGACTAAAGGTAATGAGGGACTAAAGGTAATGAGGGACTAAAGGTAATGAGGGACTACAAATGTGAAATATTTTCAAGGGCGTATTGTCATCGGTCCTGGACATGGTCATTAGGTTTGAGTGAAAAAAAATATTTTTCTGAATATCTTGTTTGGATAGCTATAAAAACTTGCTAAGGCATGCATTTAGTAATGTGGCAAAAAATTAGACAATTTAAAGCATATCTTGAGGCTCCGCAGTTGACCTAAAGTATTGGCATATTTTGATTAAAAACAATAATCTTTAAAAAACCAAGTTTATATATACAACATATTTATGTTTTTGTTTACCTTTTTAACAGTCTATACAGACGTTACATGTAAAAAGTACCATATATTTGAAGGGAAAACACATGGAAACTGTCTAACTTGCTTTTATAGCTACAAATGATGTTGGGCTTTTGTGTCTGGTTTTTGGCATTTTCGATCTTGATTCCAAGCGTGCATTTATGAATCCGTAGCGTTTTTCTGGACCACACACCACTTTGGAAGCTTCTGTAACTAACTTGATATGTCTCTCTAATGACTGGTTGTGACAAAGATAGTTGGTGAAATCCAGTCTTGGTGTATCTTCCCGGATCATGGTTAACAAATTATCGTCATAAAATAAATATTTTGGTAATATTAACGCCCTTATGTGTGGCGTTAAAAATTTTAATCGCACATTTTTGTTCATACTTTAATCTCGCGTTAATGCATTTTAATCATCATCTCTAATTCCTAATTATAGGAGGAACTATACCCAGGACCTAATTCTAACACAGCTGAACAACTGCAACTAGACCTTAGGATTGTGAAAGTCAGCCTATCTGTTGCTCCGGGGGACACAGAGCTGAAATGTCCCATGAATCAAAATGCTCGCCATACTTTAAACCATTTGAAAAACATAACACCTTCTACATGTTCAGCGGTAATGCATCCGATAGTTGATTTGACCGTCCAGGGTTCGAGTTTTGGTGAGAATGATGGGAGTTTCTCAGGTCATGATGAAAGTAATATCCCCATGGCCATAGCATGATCGGTTAAGGTGGGGATAAAAGAATGGCATTAAAAAACAGTCCCATTAGTGGTATATATGTTGTAAGGTCTAAGTCTACCATCTTTATTGAGACTGCACAGATTTTAAAACAGCTGGAAATAAAATCTCAAACTCATTCATTTTAGAAGATTTTGGCACAAAGATATTGTTTTCTGATTTAGTGAATGACATTTATATTGAACCTAGTGAACGACATTTATATTGAACTTAGTGAATGACATTTATATTGAACCTAGTGAATGAGATTTATATTGAACTTAGTGAATGGCATTTATATTGAACCTAGTGAATGACATTTATATTGAACTCAGTGAATGACATTTATATTGAACTTAGTGAATGACATTTATATTGAACTTAGTGAATGACATTTTTATTGAGCTTAGTGTATGACATTTATATTGAACTTAGCGAATGACATTTATATTGGACCTAGTGAATGACGTTTACATTGAACTTAGTGAATGACATTTATATTGAACCTAGTGAATGACATTTATATTGAACCTAGTGAATGACATTTATATTTAACTTAGTGAATGACATTTATATTAAACCCAGTGAATGACATTTACATTGAACTTAGTGAATGCCATTTATATTTAACCTAGTGAATTGCATTTATATTAAACTTAGGACTTAGTGAATTACATTTATATTGAACCTAGTGAATGACATTTATATTGAACTTAGTGAATGACATTTATTTGGGCTAAGTGAATTATTCACAAAGTATTGTTTCCCTACGACCTATTGAGATGAGTCTTAAGAGAAACAGAACAACTGAATAAACAACTCCTTATCTCAGAAGCTGAATACATTCATACTGGAGTGTCACACTAAAAGATGGACACCATTGTAAGCTTCTATTAATAAAGTGAATGAAAAGTTTAGAGAAATGACCACCACTCAACGATGCCGCTCATAGTGGGGCACGGCCCGAGTTGCTAGTTTGTTGTAACAAATATGTTGCCGTTGGCGAGAGCGATCAATATTTTGGTCACTAAGCCGTGTTTCAGTTTGAGATTTACTTTAATCCCGTGAGCAGAAAATGTTTTCACACAAACTGATGGAGTTTAGAATTAGAATTAGAACAAACAATAACTGCAACATAAAACTTAATCTGCTGTTGCATTACATTATAACAAAATATAAAAGAATGAAATCCAACCGTTTTTTTTAACCTAATTCTTTTTATCAGCTGCTGCTGGAGATTCGCTATACCTGATGAATATTTTGATAGTTTTGTAAATGTTCACTTCATAGTTGATGAGTACTTTGATAGTTTTGTAAATGTTCACTTCATAGTTGATGAGTACTTTGATAGTTTTGTAAATGTTCACATCATAGTTGATGAATATTTTGATAGTTTTATAAATGTTCACTTCATAGTTGATGAGTACTTTGATAGTTTTGTAAATGTTCACTTCATAGTTGATGATTATTTTGATAGTTTTGTAAATGTTCACTTCATAGTTGATGATTATTTTGATAGTTTTGTAAATGTTCACTTCATAGTTGATGATTATTTTAATAGTTTTGTAAATGTTCACTTCATAGTTGATGATTATTTTGATAGTTTTGTAATGTTCACTTCATTGTTCATGATTTTTTTGATAGTTTTATAAATGTTCACTTCATAGTTGATGATTATTTTGATAGTTTTGTAAATGTTCACTTCATAGTTGATGATTATTTTGATAGTTTTATAAATGTTCACTTCATAGTTGATGATTATTTTGATAGTTTTATAAATGTTCACTTCATAGTTGATGATTATTTTGATAGTTTTATAAATGTTCACTTCATAGTTGATGATTATTTTGATAGTTTTGTAAATGTTCACTTCATAGTTGATGAGTACTTTGATAGTTTTGCAAATGTTCACTATATAGTTGATGGGTACTTTGATGTTTTTCTAAAGTAAATGTTAACATGTCACCGTCGTAAATTCAAACAAAATAACTTTGTGTATTTATAGATCAAAAATCTATCTATCTATTAGTATCTATCTATTAGTATCTATCTATTAGTATCTATCTATTAGTATCTATCTATTAGTATCTATCTATTATTATCTCCTATTAGCATATCTCTATTAGTATCTATCTATTAGTATCTATCTATTAATATCTCTCTATTAGTATCTATCTATTAGTATCTATCTACTAGTATCTATCTATTAGTATCTATCTATTAGTATCTATCTATCTATTAGTATCTATCTATTAGTATCTATCTATCTATTAGTATCTATCTATTAGTATCTATCTACTATTATCTATCTATTAGTATCTATCTATTAGTATCTATCTATTAGTATCTATCTATTAGTATCTATCTATTAGTATCTATCTATTATTATCTCCTATTAGTATATCTCTATTAGTATCTATCTATTAGTATCTATCTATTAATATCTCTCTATTAGTATCTATCTATTAGTATCTATCTACTAGTATCTATCTATTAGTATCTATCTATTAGTATCTATCTATCTATTAGTATCTATCTATTAGTATCTATCTATCTATTAGTATCTATCTATTAGTATCTATCTACTATTATCTATCTATTAGTATCTATCTATTAGTATCTATCTATTAGTATCTATCTATTAGTATCTATCTATTAGTATCTATCTATCTATTAGTATCTATCTATTAGTATCTCTCTATTAGTATATCTCTATTAGTATCTATCTATTAGTATCTATCTATTAGTATCTATCTATCTATTAGTATCTATCTATTAGTATCTATCTATTAGTATCTATCTATTAATATCTATCTATTAGTATCTATCTATTAGTATCTATCTATTAGTATCTATCTATTAGTATCTATCTATTAGTATCTATCTATTAGTATCTATCTATTAGTATATATCTATTGTTGGAGGGACTAAGACATTTAGTTTTTTCTTTTTCTAATGACTTTTTTAGCCTACTTATTTGTAGATCATTTTACTAAGTGTGTTACAAGGTTTACATTTTAAAGACTAAGTGATCTTACCAATGTATAAACTACCCAATCTTTATTTGAAACACATCATGAACTTACACTATATAGGGTCCAGTAACTTCGTTCATACCACCCTTTGGTTGACGGAACTGTTTCTGTTACACTATATAGGTTCCAGTAACTTTGCTCATACGACCCTTTTGTTGACGAAAGAAAGTGAGTCTTGTCTCAAACTCCGAGATGAGTAAATGGAAAGCATTTCTGAAGTTATCATTGCGCTCTTCTATTTATAGATGTTAAGTTGTCAAACTAGTGCAGACGAGGAAAGTTGTCAATGGGCAGGGCTGTTCAATTTTATACAAATTTACTTTAATAAAGTTTAATAGTACATAGATGGTACGTCATTCATCACACGCAAATGCAGATCTGAATTTAAAATTTCTAAGTTGGCAGCTATGAGGTGACACACGGTCGTCATAAGAAAACCCGAGTGATTGTTACGTTATTTAGCTAATAAAAATTTGGGTGAAGTGGCCCAAGTTGGGTAGATTTCACCCCCTATAGATAGGTGTGCTAAGAGATAGAGGCTAAAAAAAACGAAATACTAGTTGGCCATGTGTGTGATTATTGATACACATTTATGCACCAATGTAACTGGGAGCTATTGGTTTATATGACACACCTCACTATTTCTCACTTCTCTCATAAAGGCCGTCATTAATTTTTAAAAGGCTGTTTGCGGCCTTTAAGACCGGCGGCTACCAACCCCTGGGCAATAGTGCCCTTCAGCACAGTTCTGTTTCGTGACATTACGTCAATTTTTTAAAACGATATTTTCCTAAATAGCCACTTTGACTTGCAGCCTATTGACATCCTATATTTTCAAAAAGACAAAAATTGAGATCATTGGTCTGTTAAGTGACGTGGTAGTGTGGCAAGAACAAAAAAAACATACGTGTCTAAAGGCGGCTCTTTGTTAGGGTGTCTAAAGGCGGCTCTTTGTTAGGGTGTCTAAAGGCGGCTCTTTGTTAGGGTGTCTAAAGGCGGCTCTTTGTTAGGGTGTCTAAAGGCGGCTCTTTGTTAGGGTGTCTAATGGCGGCTCCATATGAGAGATTCAATGTTACTATTTAAACATCACTTTGTTTTTTTGTTTTTTTACAAAATCTTAAGAAATTGACTTTATTACGATTGTGGAAAACAGTTCACTGTGTATTAAACTGGAAATCAGTTCTCATGATATATAATGGTTTTCATCGATCTATTGCGATTACCATCATTAATACCATCATTAATACTGTCAGGAATGAATTATTGATACCATCATTGATACCGTCATTAATACCATGATAAATACCATCATTAGTGCCATCAATTTTAGATCAATGTAAATGAAATATAAATGCTACATAATAAATGTATCAATATTATGCAATATTTAAATATAACGGGGGCACAAATCAATCTAAAGTGTAACGTTCCACCACCAGGCCGTGCTACCACAATAACAATCTATGTATTGGCCCGTGTCACCACAATAACATTCTATGTAGCGGTAAACTGTCTTCATTGACCGGGAAAAATTTACGGACATCGCTGGCCATACAAACGCAGGAGTCCAGCAGGTCAAAGTTGAACAATGAAAACATTTCCAACATATTGATCTCTCCTAAGAGTTCATCAAGAATTTAAATCTAGCTCGTTTTAAAAGTCAAATGGGTTTGTGTTTAATAAATTTCTTTAGGAATTGATGAAATTCCTTTCAAACACAAGTCACGTTTAAACATATCACATGGAGGTCTATATACAATCTAGATCTATCATATGGAGGTCTATATACAATCTAGATCTATCATATGGAGGTCTATATACAATCTAGATCTATCATATGGAGGTATATATACAATCTAGATCTATCATATGGAGGTATATATACAATCTAGATCTATTATATGGAGTTCTATATACAATCTAGATCTATCATATGGAGGTATATATACAATCTAGATCTATCATATGGAGGTATATATACAAACTAGATCTATCACATGTAGGTTTATACACAAACCAGATCAGACATTATAACAACAGAAGCCATCGTCCAACAAATGTCACGTGACTCTTGCACTGTGCTATTCTTACCGTGATTATTTTTTCCGCTTTGAACATTTCCTTGTTAGAAGGTTTCAGTTTAAATGTAAACCAGTCAAAGTAGAAGGGCGTTGTCTGTACGTAAATTTAATGACATTTTCTTTTAAATAAGGTGATTACAAACACATAGACACATCGCTCAATAACAGAACTCTTGATATATAGAATTGATGTTTGTCAAAATAATTGTTTGAGCTGTAAATTATGGACAATGTTATCTTATGGTTCATTTATACACATGTCAACCAGCCCCGTAGCGTGAAAATTCTACAGCAGGGGCCAGGCATTCTACAGCAGGGGCCAGACAAAAGTAGAACAAATAAGCAGAGGGGGCCAGACAAAACGCAGGGGGCCCGGCCCCCTGCCCCCCCACCCTCAAGCTACGGGCCTGATTTCAACAAGGGAACAGTAATAAATTTGTTAGTATAAAAATGTATATTCAAACTCGAACTGATAAAATTAAGTTAATTACGATGAAGGAACTAAGCTAAATCAGCATCTTTGAAAAAGTCACACAAACTAAAACTTGTCAATCACAACATGTGAAATGTAATTGTCAAAAAATATATAAATTAAACAAATTGCGAACAAATATAAAGTTGGTTAGTAGTGAATTTAACGCGATGGGCTCAGAGGTCTAGGGGGGCTGATAAAAACCCACATTTTTCACCTGTAGAATTGTTTCACTGATTCTCAAAAGGGGGGGGGGGGCAAAATGTTCAGCGCCAGCAAAATCTCAGCGCACTTTTGGGTATAAGAGTGTCACAAATTGTGAGACTTTGACTAATTGTCACACTTTTACAAACTGTCACAAAAGTGATACTTTGATAAACTGTTCCAAAAAGTAAGAAAAGGTGTCACAAAATGTAAGATTATAACAAAGTGGGCCCAATATGTAAGACAATAACAAACTCTCAAAAAATTTAAAATAATTGTACGAACATCTAAAGGTCTAAAAGCTTGATTGCAAAAGTCTAAAAGTATGGTTGCAAAAGTTTAAAACTATGATTGCAAAAGTCTGAAAGTATGATTGCAAAAGTCTAAAAGTATGGTTGCAAAAGTTTAAAACTATGATTCCAAAAGTCTAAAAGTATGATTGCAAAAGTCTGAAAGTATGGTTGCAAAAGTCTAAAAGTATGGTTGCAAAAGTTTAAAACTATGATTGCAAAAGTCTAAAAGTATGATTGCAAAAGTCTAAAAGTATGGTTGCAAAAGTTTAAAACTATGATTCCAAAAGTCTAAAAGTATGATTGCAAAAGTCTGAAAGTATGGTTGCAAAAGTCTAAAAGTATGGTTGCAAAAGTTTAAAACTATGATTGCAAAAGTCTGAAAGTATGATTGCAAAAGTCTATGGTTGCAAAAGTTTAAAAGTATGATTGCAAAAGTCTAAAAGTATGATTACACAAGTGTACAATGTAATTGATGAGATTTATAACCTCGGTGTAGTCTCTTCACACTGTGATCTGTCATAAAAAGCAATGCATTACTTTCTGGTCTATCAGTGGGCACTCAACTGACCCAGTCTATGGACACACCCATGTTATGGGAAAGAGATTGACCCGATGTGTAGAAATGAGTTTTGGGGAAAGATCAGTTCAAGACCCGGATGTTTATGTGAGCTATAAATAGAAGTGATTCATCAGTGTTGTGATGTCTGGTTAGTTAAATGGATTTATGTTGAATGGAATGTAACTCAAGTACAGTCGAATTAATATCAGAAGTAAATTGAAAAGATATATGATAGTTTGTTGTAGTCGTATTCCATCAGAAGTAATTTTAACAAATACATGATACTTAGCTGTAATCGTATGATACCAGACGTTAGATTAACTCTAGCAGAATGAGTTGAATCAAATTTAACTCGGTCGCAATAAGTCATCAAGTCTAGAAGTGCTAGGACTACTGGACTAGTCGTTTACATCGTTTCAGTATGAAGAAAAAATGTTTAGATTTAACACATTACTTTAAAACATAATAACTGAACAGATTCATAAAATCAAAATGTGTTTAGGAACTGGTATCCTCAACATTATACGTCATGCATATGTACCCTCCACATTATACGTCATACATATGTACCCTCCACATTATACGTCATACATTTTAAAGACCCTTCTCTTTTCACCCATCTCTATGGAGTCGTTATAGAATTTATATTTTTTTCTTAGTTAGGACTATTAAAACAATTTTTTTTTTGCTTTAAATAATGTCGTATCTCTGCTAGCCAAATTACGACTGTACTTCTTGTGGCCTTGTTACTTCAAATGATATCAGATTGATACGCTCAGGCTGACACATATGTCCATCAAAGAAAACGACAACAGTCATAATTTCATGAGTTAATATTTATTCAACACGACATAAAAATAATAATAAATTAAATCCACATAAGGAGAAAAATATTCCAAGTGCCATATCATCACTCCCATTAAACTTAACAACCTCCTAAAAAACATTCTTCTGTCTAAACCGTCATCGTCACACTATCTGTCTTTTATTCACCACTGCTCAGCAATTTCACCAGCCCTAATCCTTCTCCAACACTAGCAAACATTTTCACACTGAATATAACTTATAACAGGCACTTGACCAAAGGTTATAACAGAGCTATGACAAATACCATACATGAAATATGAGCGATTCCCCTTGGAAACAAATTATAAATTAAGTTAGTGAATTGTATCAACACATGCAATTAAAATGTTCAATGTAAGAATCTATCCGAAATAAAGTTAGTGAATTGTATCAACACATGCAATGAAAATGTTCAATGTAAGAATCTATCCGAAATAAAGTTAGTGTATTGTATCAACACATGCAATAAAAATGTTCAATATAAGAATCTATCCCAAATAAAGTTAGTGAATTGTATCAACAAATGCAATGAAAATGTTCAATGTAAGAATCTATCCCAAATAAAGTTATCTTCAATAAAGAATATTATCTTGCCTGAGACGTTAATGCGCTCGACTGTCGACTTAAAGGTTCCAAGTTCAATCTTTGGTTAGAACCAAGGGAATGTTTCACATCAGGGTCTAAAGTTCCCTCCAAGTCTCCCGTGGTGCCACCAGGTTCATTGCACTATCGGCTAAAGTAGGGATGAAAGATGGACGTTACAAAAACCGTCCCATAGTGATATATAGAATTATACATCACCCTAACAGGACTTCACTCAGTACATAAAACCTTTGGGAACATATAGTAAATATTCATGAACGTAAACAATAATTCGTTTTTTTTCTTCCTTAACCAACAACATAATGTCAGAGTGGGCTAGGTCAGAGGTCACTAAGATCATCACTGCATATATTAATAGAAAATGAAGTGCAACACAGTAGCAGATTTAAATATATGTGTGAATACAATCCTCTAGATAAAAAACAATTTAAGAACAAATTATGAAATATTAGCCAACGAGACTATCCGCACTCAGTGTTGTAAAGTTCCATCGGGGCAGATGAAGTGTAGAATTCATCTGTTTCTATAACCTCGGCATATGAAAGGGTTGTGTGGTTAGCACAACGCCCAGCCGCCTTTACTTCGCAACTTAAAGTCAGGTACCCATTTAAAGCTGGGAGTATTTGGGGACTGTCACCAGGACCTGAAAATTTTCAAGGTTTTCACTGAGTTTCGAACCCGGGACCCTCCGGTTGACAGTCGAGCGCTCTACACCACACGACCACCCGTCCCTTCCACTCGGTGTTGGTTCAAATCCTAGTTACACAAGACACACTTAGTAGCTCAGTGATGGTTTCAATGCAGTTGTTGCTTCCATTAAGTCGGAGACTACCCAGTCGTTTCATTTGGGAATATGGAATGACCCCCCCCTACCTCCCTTCCCATCTTTAAAGTCGATCTCACAGGAGTCTCCTAAACAAAATATATCATTAGAGGGAATGATTAAATCAGTCAATCTAAGTGATTGAATCAATCGATCTAAGTGAATTAAAGTCGCATTGAAGCATGATGGTGCCTGTCTTGAAGTATGCAGGCGGTGTACTCTCAGGTTTTTAATCAACTTCGATTACTTCTGACTGAGCATTCCACGAGTTATACTGGAAAACTTCTACTGTTTAGAAAAAAGCCATCAATGTACTATATATATATATGTCTGTCTAAGTTGATTACGTTGTCTAGTTTGTTTTCTGTTTACACAGCTTGGTTGAATATGTAAAATATATATAATAGATTACGTGATTACATAAACTATATGTTGTGAGTCAATACATAGACTATATGTTGTGAGTCAATATATAGACTATATGTTGTGAGTCAATACATAGACTATATGTTGTGAGTTAATACATAGACTATATGTTGTGAGTTAATACATAGACTATATGCTGTGAGTCAATACATAGATTATATGTTGTGAGTCAATACATAGACTATATGTTGTGAGTTAATACATATGTTGTGAGTCAATACATAGACTATATGCTGTGAGTCAATACATAGACTATATGTTGTGAGTCAATACATAGACTACATGTTGTGAGTCAATACATAGACTACATGTTGTAAGTCAATACATAGACTATATGTTGTGAGTCAATACATAGACTACATGTTGTGAGTCAATACATAGACTACATGTTGTAAGTCAATACATAGACTACATGTTGTAAGTCAAGACATAGACTACATGTTGTAAGTCAATACATAGACTATATGCTGTGAGTCAATACATAGACTATATGTTGTGAGTCAATACATAGACTATATGCTGTGAGTCAATACATAGATTATATGTTGTGAGTCAATACATAGACTATATGTTGTGAGTTAATACATATGTTGTGAGTCAATACATAGACTATATGCTGTGAGTCAATACATAGACTATATGTTGTGAGTCAATACATAGACTACATGTTGTGAGTCAATACATAGACTACATGTTGTAAGTCAATACATAGACTATATGTTGTGAGTCAATACATAGACTACATGTTGTGAGTCAATACATAGACTACATGTTGTAAGTCAATACATAGACTACATGTTGTAAGTCAAGACATAGACTACATGTTGTAAGTCAATACATAGACTATATGTTGTGAGTCAATACATAGACTACATGTTGTGAGTCAATACATAGACTACATGTTGTAAGTCAATACATAGACTATATTCTGTGAGTCAATACATAGACTATATGTTGTGAGTCAATACATAGACTATATGCTGTGAGTCAATGAATCCAAGTCTAATGATCACTATTATTTTAACCCAACCTTAAAAAGAATTGTTTACTTTATTGTTAGCTTTAAATTAATTTCATTTTCTGTGGGTGGGTTTTTCATTAAATCATGTTGGTCAATTTCCGACATGTTCTGGTTTAGTTGAATGTTAACATTTTTCAATTATGTGTGCATTATTGACTATAGGTACTGCTTCAATATTTTCGACCCAATGTATTAAATTCTTGTAGCCTTCCGAAGCTAATTTAACAATTAATTCTTAGGTAATGTCCAAATATAAGGAACATACAGTAAGAGATTTTGTTGTTAAAATGAATAGGCAAGGATAAAGTTATTAAAAGTGCACAATTTTTAGTCTTATACCTTTGCACCTTTGATGTTATCCTAGTGAAGCTGAAATGGCATGATACAATAATGTATTAAAACAATGAAATAAGTGTACAAAAGAATAACTCCTTAGTACAAACACATTTTTACATGAATTTTAATGCCTTAAAAAAAGGAGTGGTTACCAGTTTGTACCTTCTGTATTTCATGTAAGTGCAATATTATAATATACAAATATTCTGGACATAAATCAGTCCACCAAATCTATTCATCGCTACATCAAACCAAATATACTTAAAGTAATAAGGATTACACTACAATCATTAAAAATCTTAAGGACATTAAATACATCTACATATAATCATCATTATATATAATAACACTCATTTCCAGTGTGCGTTAAATCGAAAGTAAAGAATTAATACAACAGTATTCCAGTTTAAAATACAACCATGAAAAAAATCGGATCTGCCCGAAACCAAAAATAACCTCGCCTACCGATCAAGCCTAAGGGGATATAACTCTATGCAAACGTTTTGCAGGGTACAGCTAGTTAAAATATAATATGCGTAAAATCTAAAGAATTATATATTTTAAAAAAAAAATTTTTTAGTGATAGTGAAAGTTAGATTTAGTCTCACAAGTCCACCCACCTTTAAATTGGTACCGTACTTTACCAGGGGAAGTAAAGGCGGCTGGGCGTTGTGCTAACCACACGACCCCTTCATATGCCGAGGTTATAGAAACAGATGAATTCTACACTTCATCTGCCCCCCTATGACCCTTTAGGACAAAGTGGACTTAACTTTTTATAAGTGCATTTTAATACAAGTTTTGTGTGTTAACATTTTTTTTTAATTTTTAATATATAAAACTTTAAAAAAGATTTTTTTTTAGATGTCTTTTAGAAAAAAAATCATTAGAGCATATCGATCTCAGCATAATATCATTTATAAACTGTGAGAATGTATTGAGAAAGGGGAATTGGTGAACACAGCCCCGTCCATAGTGTTGGAGATTCTTGTGAACACCTTGAGTGTTAAAATTACGAGATTCTTCAATTGTTGCGTACAAAGAAATGAATGTAAGCGAAAGAACAACGTAAAGATCTCTTTATATAAATTCATTCATCACTGAGTTATTTTACAATGTCTTTATTTACATCTCACTCCATCTTTTAAATGACAGCTGGTTAATCTCCATGGGATAGATCTAGTTTGTGTATAAACCTACAAGTGATAGATCTAGTTTGTGTATAAACCTACAAGTGATAGATCTAGTTTGTGTATAAACCTACAAGTGATAGATCTAGTTTGTGTATAAACCTACAAGTGATAGATCTAGTTTGTGTATAAAACCTTTTAAGCTAATTTAAGAATGTAACTTCATATATCCTATTTTATGCCCATCAACACAAGCTCAACACAAATAGTCAGTTAACATCAAAACTACAACAAAATGACAAAAACACTGACACATCACAAACTGACTTTTAAAAGTCTAATTACACAAAAATCATAGTGCATGTAAAAGAGGTTATTTAAATAAATGAGTTTCAGTGAAAGTACATGTTTATAATATACTATCAGCTAAATGCTCATTTATTGTTCTATATTTTGTATAAACATCTCTTAATTAAACCAATACAAGTCTACACCAACAACAACATTTCTCTCACAAAATAAACTACCTCAAGTTGTTTTTTTCTATTCACTTATTTTTTTTTAAAAAAAAACCTTACAAAAGCCAAGATATTTTCTTGTTAACTGTCTAATTACGTATGTCCATCTACATTCTATTTAACTGTCTAATTAAGTATGTCCATCTACATTCTACTTAACTGTCTAATTAAGTATGTCCATCTACATTCTATTTAACTGTCTAATGAAGTATGTCCATCTACATTCTATTTAACTGTCTAATGAAGTATGTCCATCTACATTCTATTTAACTGTCTAATGAAGTATGTCCATCAACATTCTATTTAACTGTCTAATGAAGTATGTCCATCTACTGTCTATTTAACAGACTGTCGACTTGTCTCAATACATTCAAGTTAACTCCAGGCATTAAAAATTCATCACTTAAGGAAATGTTTTAATGGACGTGAACTAAATATGCAGGGACACAGCCTGGAGAGTTGACCAGCCATTACTGGTATCATAGTGTATGGATTGAACTGTAACCGCTTTCTGGACAGAGGTCAAAAACTTCTATGCACACTATTGTATCTGACTAATTTGTGAGTCACACAACCTGATAAAGATTCAAGTCGCCTGTCGTTTTAAGGACACATTATTTTAAACACCGGGGCCCTGTCTTCCCCTTCCCCTTTCACAATTTGGTTGAAGCCCCCATACATCCGAATTGTCTGTCACTTTTTGAATCACTTTTTAAGTGTGTCTTTGTCACAGTTTAGTCATTGTCTTTGTCACTTTGACTCACTTTCTCAGAGTGTCTTTGTCACAGTTTAGTCATTATCTTTGTCACTTTGACTCACTTTCTCAGTGTCTTTGTCACAGTTTAGTCATTATCTTTGTCACTTTGACTCACTTTCTCAGTGTCTTTGTCACAGTTTAGTCATTGGTTTGGTACTGAAAGGGCCGGACATGAATAGAAAGTAATGTCTTATCAAATGTATACTATTTAAAATAAGTTTTAATCACATGTAACATTGTTCTAGGTACAGATTTTTTTACTTTTAACTAGGCCACACAATATGTACTGAGTCGTTCAATGTTTACAAATATTTTATTACATTAAATTAACTTTTAGATTTCTATTCTTTATTAAAAGTTTTAAAAAATATAAATAAATAAACATTTGGTATGTTCATGTGGACATACATGTGATTTTCTTCAATGGATGGTTTACATGAATTTTTACTTTGATGGCATCCAGAGTAATGACTAATTGCTGAAGATGACACCTATAAATTACAAACAGAAAGACTAAATTGTGGCAAAGGCGTGCGTAGGAAAGTGAGTCAAAATGACAACGTTAAGCTGATGTATTTATGTCCGACAAACATAGCCCTGCAGTTGCTTCCCTTTATTGAAGACCTATATAAACACAGATGTATCAAGACCTATATAAACACAGATCTATCAAGATTCTCCCTGTCCAGAAAATGAAGTAGGACGCACGAGATAGTGAGATGATGGCTGATGGGATGTTATAGACGTAATCAGACAGAAATATGGACAGTTTCAAGTGGGAGGAGGTGCGCAGAGAGAGAGAGAAAGAGAGAGAGAGAGAGAGAGAGAGAGAGAGAGAGAGAGAAAGACAGATAGACTGACAAATATAGGCAGTTTCAATTGAGAGAGATACAAACTGAAAAAGAGACTAAGTTAAAAGTAAAGATAGAAAAATAGGCTGTGAATGAAAGAGAGAGAGAGAGAGAGAGAGAGAGAGAGAGAGAAGGCGCGATAGTCTAATGTTTAAATTGTGTCTGGTGAAATCCCCCTGAATTGATTTTGCTGGCAAATGTTAAACAAAAAATCCACAAGTAGAACCCATATTATCATCGAATAATAATATTACAACATTGATGAAGTCGAATACTATAACATTGATGAAGCCGAATACTATAACATGGGTGACACCGAATACTAAAACATTGAAGACACAGAATACTCTAACGATTATAACATTGAATACTGTTTAATTTATGAACACTTAAACCCTAATACAGATGATAAAACTAAATACATTTTTTATATTACTGATGCCATAATACCGATGATGAAATGAATATACAAGATTTAATAATGTCGACTGTCCCCATTTCACGGGTATTGAAGGAAAGTGTTATGACATTAAATTATGTGAAATTTTTTCAACACATTATCATTAGAACATATAACACAATTGAATTTATAGAATCACCTTTTTATCTATATATTTTTATAGGCCACCTAGAGACTTAAAATCATTTTAAGATTCTATATAAATAATAATATAGCAATCTATATAAATAATAGGTCTCAGGGTTCTGCGTTAAATCGAAAGTAAAGAATTAATACAACAGTATGAACAGTAAAGAACCAAGCCTACTAATCAAACCTAAGGGGATATAACTCTATGCAAAGGTTTTGCAGGGTACAGCTAGTAAATAAATAAATTTGTATTTTGCTTAACAACTTAATATTTAGTCCTTTATTTTTGTGCCAGGTAGAAAAGTGGTTACCGTAATTGCACACCTGTTTCCAAGTTTCGTTAAATTTGTTCACAAGTGACATTGGTGGTCGCACGGTGGATCCCTCGACTGTCCACCAGAAGGTCCTTGATTCGATCTTCGGTGAGGACGAATGGTTGTTTCAGGTGCCTCCATGGCTATTGCAATATCGGCTATAATGGGGATGTAAAAACGGCTCCATAGAACACTGGTTTGTGGTCTAAGGATCTATAATATTTCATCTCATCCTTACATGGACCTACACACGAGTCTAAGTCTCACAACTCAATTAATGCAGTCAATAAAAACTATTTTTAAATCGCACCTAAGTCGCCATGTGCATCTCGCACTATGTAAAACGTATATTTCAGTACAGTATGAACTAAAATGAGTCACATTATTGGAAAATAACTAGTATACATTAAATTGATCACACACTTATATTGTATACAATAGGAATGCAAACTGCAAAAAAGAGATAAGAAAGGATGTATTTAACACCTAATCAACTTCACTGTGTGTGACAGTCAGTGTGTGTGTGTGTGTGTCAGTGTGTGTGTGTGTGTGTCAGTGTGTGTGTGTGTGCGCCAGTGTGTGTGTGTCAGTGTGTACATGCGTCAATACGTTTGTATTACCACTTCTCGATCACGTGATTTCTCTTTCCACTACATTTGAAATTGAAGAAAATACCATTCAAAGGTAGTTTTATATCCACATTTTCAGGGCTTTGATGAAATTGAACCTCTTAAAGATAGTCTCAAGTTTTATTTAAATGTTAAAAGTGTGAGTACAAGATGCTGAAAGTTTTGTGCAGACGTTCAAGGTGCGATACACATATCTTATTAGTATTGTACCGTATAATAACATTGGATTTATCATGTCTTAGACTGGTTCCGTTTCTTTGTTAAATGTCTAAATGTGAGTCATTGGAGACATAGATACATAGCCTTTGTGAGTCATTGGAGACATAGATACATAGCCTTTGTGAGTCATTGGAGACATAGATACATAGCCTTAGTGTGTCATTGGATACATAGATACATAGCCTTTGTGAGTCATTGGAGACATAGCCTTAGTGAGTCATTGGAGACATAGATACATAGCCTTAGTGTGTCATTAGAGACATAGATACATAGCCTTAGTGAGTCATTGGAGACATAGATACATAGCCTTTGTGAGTCATTGGAGACATAGATACATAGCCTTAGTGTGTCATAAGAGACATAGATACATAGCCTTAGTGAGTCATTGGAGACATAGATACATAGCCTTAGTGTTGTCATTAGAGACATAGATACATAGCCTTAGTGAGTCATTGGAGACATAGATACATAGCCTTAGTGTGTCATTAGAGACATAGATACATAGCCTTAGTGAGTCATTGGAGACATAGATACATAGCCTTAGTGTGTCATTAGAGACATAGATACATAGCCTTAGTGAGTCATTGGAGACATAGATACATAGCCTTAGTGTGTCATTAGAGACATAGATACATAGCCTTAGTGAGTCATTGGAGACATAGATACATAGCATTTGTGAGTCATTGAGACATAGATTCATAGCCTTAGTGAGTCATTGGAGACATAGATACATAGCATTTGTGAGTCATTGAGACATAGATACATAGCCTTAGTGAGTCATTGGAGACATAGATACATAGCCTTAGATCGATGACATTTACGAATAAATAGCGCAACCTACGCTAAAGAGCACTGGCATGATTGCAGCAGTCATGTCGATGGATCAAAATTTCAATACATGTACAGTTTTGATGACGTAGAGCTCAAAGATAGCCAAAGGAAATATTAGAATTAGATTTTTTTAAAACTTGGTTATATGAAACTTTTATTTCTATATTAATCAAATATCAAGTTGTTATCAACAATAAACACATAAATAAAACTGTCTTTTTAAACGTGGTTTTACAGTCAAGTGCTTTCTTGTGTTACAAAATTCGGTAAATCAAGGTAAAATTGATAGCTGCACAGATTTTTTTTGTTTCATCAAATTATCTAGTCCGATTTTTCAATAGTTATAACAGCTCTGCAGATAATTAACTCCGAAATACAATATTGCCAACGGCCATGCCATATACCGTACGTTGATTTACCTCCATTTGAGGATGGGCGAGTGGTGTAGATGCTAAACTCTTACCTGACAGGGCTGGGTTCGATCTCCGCTGAGAGCCAATGGGATTTTACCAGATACTGGTGAAAGATGGTTAAACGTCCTTCGCCCACCCAGCTGTAAACTGGTACCTGACTTTGTGTGGGGCAGTAAAAAGACTGGGGACTCTAACCACACAATGCCTTTACATGCTGTGATTACAGAAACTTGAATTCTGCACTTCGTCTCACCAGAGGGCACTTTAGGGCTAAGGGAACTTAACTTTTTTTGTGAAGACTAAATTGATATACGTGGGTGATCGAGTTCTTCACATCTATGATTTGAATGAATCGATCATACATAATTCATATGAAAGTTAAAATACATGACTATATGTAAAGGTTAAGATAGAATGAAAGGCAGTTTGATTTTAATGAAGTCTACAAAAGTTTCCGTTCTACCAAAAAGATGAGAATGTAGAATTGGTGGTATTTATTATTCAGGCGATACATGAACAATTAGTCATAATCTAGAGACTTATGAATGTAAGGATTTAATGAAAGATTAGATTTTTAATAAATATGAGTAATAAATAAGTGTGCATTTTAATTTTTTTTTTTGCATCTACTTCCCGTATTGCAATTATTGATTTCTAATACATTTTCTTCTTTCTTCATGACGTTTTGTTTTAAGGGTTAGGGTTAGGATGCCTATTAAGCAAGCTGTTTGATATGTCAAAATATAAATTTTGACATGCGATAAATGTTATCTGAAAAAATTACACCCGTCACCTAACAAGATAAATTAGACTTTTATTTATTGTTATTTCCGGCAAACAAATCTAAAAGTATTTTTTTTCAAGCTGGAAAATAGAGCAATATAATGCTTATTAATAATGACCCTCTTGGTTGTAACACACACACGCGCTAACACTTTTAAATACACCAAGAACTGCGCCGCTTGTGGTGTTAGATTTTATTTATATAGCGCGTTCTCAATGACACGAAACTTATAATGTTTCTTTTCAAATGTCTGGTTGTCTGAAACTGCGGTGAAAACATTTCGAAGCTCTCCCTAATGCTAATTATAAATAATTATTTCTGATTTGTTTATCTAAATAAGGGAGCGGCATAGTTAATTTGCCAGTTTATGGAGTATCCATTGAAATAATACATTTTTGGCGACCAAAATACTAAAAACCTCTTATGTCTTTCAAACTCTATTCATTTCTAAAACTAATTCGCCCATTTTTAAACTGACACTTTGATCAAGTCAATATACATTCCATAAATATTTGTTTGAATAAAGGAACTTTTTACTTTTTGAGTACATTTTAATAAAGTCTTTTTTAAACATTTTTTTAATATTAATTTCATCTTAAAACTACTACATGGCAACATGCGAAATTGAATTAGTCTAAAATCACATACACAGAGCGTACTGATAAAATGAGATGTATAGATCATACTGATACTATGATAGACTTGTGAGATGTAATTAGATATCTTTGAAACCTACTCTCTACGATCTTCAGCGGTGATGAAGGAAGGTAGCAATCAATGACCAGTAGACTTCCAGGAGGTCAACATACGCCCAGCTCTGGTCAATTCAGTCAATTACGAGACATCGGCGAAGCTAAATAGCACACAGAAAGGAAACACTCAGTCAGTCCTGTGAAAATATTCCAACTGTCCATCTCGAGTGTTGGCCAGAGGAACGTTACATTCAATGTCCGTATTCTATCGACCGTAGCATTGATTGAACGTTTTATATTCGGGGATTTTTTCCTCCTTTACTAGTCTTGTATGATATAATCACGTGTATATCAAACCATTGATTTGTTAAAATTACATGATTGATCTTATCTTTTGACGTCAACGAGAACAGCAAGCGAAGAGCCAATTGTTCAATCTAATCGATAACAGAGAACATCGATCATTTTCTTTTGTTATCATTGCTATTGGGGCAGATTCAAGGTTATCATTTTTTTTATAAATGCTATCAGGAACACATATTTTAATGTTTTTTTGTGGAATTTTATTAAAGCATACTTTATCTATTCTTTAAACTGTTAAACAATCTTATGATGTTTCATCTCTGTAGATTCTATCTGTATATAGATATTTGAAGTATTTCCATCTAACACTATTGTTAATATATTTGGTTAATGACGAACAACGACATTTAAAAAATTATATCAATTTTCGCAGTGTGCAGAATTATTTTTAAAAACATAGCTGCTATCAGTAACTCATGCAGATTGAAGAGAAAGCGATATTGTATAAAGTGCTAATAACAAAAGTTGATATTCTTAGATTTCTATTATCAAACTATGCTGTCTGTTTGGCTTCAATAGACTCACTGCCCACTCTCAGGTTGTCTTGAATAGACTATCTGGCCACTGTCAGGTTTGGCTTCAATAGACTATCTGCCCACTCTCAGTTGGTCTTCAATAGACTATCTGGCCACTGTCAGGTTTGTCTTCAATAGACCCTCTGGCCACTATCAGGTTTGTCTTTAATAGACTCTCTGCCCATTTCCAGGTATGGCTTCAATAGACTATCTGCCCACTCTCATGTTGTCTTCAATAGACTCTCTGCCCACTCTCAGGTTTGGCTTCAATAGACTATCTGCCCACTCTCAGGTTTGACTTCAATAGACTATCTGCCCACTCCCAGATTGTCTCAGCCATCTTAGAGCGTCTCTTTTATTCTTGTGTCCAGTTAATCCCGAAAACAATTACTAAAATATGGACATAACATTTAAAGAATGTTCTTATTATTTGTGGCAGTAGAGCCGTAGCTAGATATTGTGGCACCCTGTGTGAGTTACATTTTTAACGCCTTCTCCCCCGTCCCCAACAGAAAAGTTTGCTCTTTATACGCCCCTTCCCAGTTCAGCACCCTGTGTGGCAGCACAACTCACAGTACCCTTCCTACACCACTGAGTGGCTGCACAACTCTTAGTACCCTTTCTACACTACTGAGTGGCTGCACAACTCACAGTACCCCTTTCTACGCTACTGAGTGGCTGCACAACTCTTAGTACCCTTTCTACGCCACTGAGTGGCTGCACAACTCGCAGTACCCTTCCTACACTACTGAGTGGCTGTACAACTCACAGTACCCTTTCCACGCCACTGAGTGGCTGCACAACTCGCAGTATCCTTCCTACACTACTGAGTGGCTGCACAACTCGTAGTACCCTTCCTACGCTACTGAGTGGCTGCACAACTCTTAGTACCCTTTCTACGCTACTGAGTGGCTGCATAACTCTTAGTACCCTTTCTACACTACTGCGTGGCTGCACAACTCACAGTACCCCTTTCTACGCTACTGAGTGGCAGCACAACTCACAGTGCCCTTTCTACATTACTGAGTGGCTGCACAACTCACAGTACCCTTTCTACGCTACTGAGTGGCTGCACAACTCTTAGTACCCTTTCTACGCTACTGAGTGGCTGCACAACTCACAGTACCCTTCCTACACCACTGAGTGGCAGCACAACTCGCAGTACCCTTCCTACACTACTGAGTGGCTGCACAACTCGTAGTACCCTTCCTACGCTACTGAGTGGCTGCACAACTCTTAGTACCCTTTCTACGCTACTGAGTGGCTGCATAACTCTTAGTACCCTTTCTACACTACTGAGTGGCTGCACAACTCACAGTACCCCTTTCTACGCTACTGAGTGGCAGCACAACTCACAGTGCCCTTTCTACATTACTGAGTGGCTGCACAACTCACAGTACCCTTTCTACGCTACTGAGTGGCTGCACAACTCTTAGTACCCTTTCTACGCTACTGAGTGGCTGCACAACTCACAGTACCCTTCCTACACCACTGAGTGGCAGCACAACTCACAGTACCCTTCCTACACTACTGAGTGGCTGCACAACTCGCAGTACCCTTTCTACGCCACTGAGTGGCTGCACAACTCGCAGTATCCTTCCTACACTACTGAGTGGCTGCACAACTCGTAGTGCCCTTCCTACACTACTGAGTGGCTGCACAACTCGCAGTACCCTTCCTACACTACTGAGTTGCTGCACAACTCGTAGTACCCTTCCTACACTACTGAGTGGCTGCACAACTCGCAGTACCCTTCCTACGCTACCGAGTGGCTGCAAAACTCGCAGTACCCTTCCTACACTACTGAGTGGCTGCACAACTCGCAGTATCCTTCCTACACTACTGAGTGGCTGCACAACTCGTAGTGCCCTTCCTACACTACTGAGTGGCTGCACAACTCGCAGTACCCTTCCTACACTACTGAGTTGCTGCACAACTCGTAGTACCCTTCCTACACTACTGAGTGGCTGCACAACTCGCAGTACCCTTCCTACACTACTGAGTGGCTGCACAACTCGTAGTGCCCTTCCTACACTAAAGTGTGGCTGCACAACTCGCAGTACCCTTCCTACACTACTGAGTGGCTGCACAACTCGCAGTACCCTTCCTACACTACTGAGTGGCTGCACAACTCGCAGTACCCTTCCTACACTACTGAGTGGCTGCACAACTCGCAGTACCCTTCCTACACTACTGAGTGGCTGCACAACTCGCAGTACCCTTCCTACACTACTGAGTGGCTGCACAACTCGCAGTACCCTTCCTACACTACTGAGTGGCTGCACAACTCGTAGTACCCTTCCTACACTACTGAGTGGCTGCACAACTCGTAGTACCCTTTCTACACTATTGAGTGGCTGCACAACTCGGAGTACCCTTCCTACACTACTGAGTGGCTGCACAACTCGCAGTACCTTTCCTACACTACTGAGTGGCAGCAATAGAATGCTGCTAAGAGTAATATAAAGAAATACAACGTATGGTAAAACACTTGACTATCAACATGAAGCTCGGGATAATATTTGATCTGTGATCGAGAAACTATATTGTATTTAAGCGAGTTTGTTTCTGTATTAAGTTTAAGTATCATGTCATATCCTCTGTGACTCTCAGGTTTCTAGACAGTTGATATCAAAATGAAAATGAATAAATGATTTTTTATTATTTTTTTATAAATAATAATCGTGAGCAGCCAGAAAGGTTTATATTTGAGCGTAATGTAAACAATGTAAACAAAAAAAATCTTTATATTAAGTTACAAGCGTTCAGCTCACTTAAATAGACCTCGATCGTTTAATGGCACAAAAAAAAATAAAATGTTCATTTCTAAATTGAAACGAGTCTCATTTGTGATATTTGATATGTGATATATGTATGTGATATGTGTATGTTTGATAGGTGATATGTGATATTTGATACGCAGTGGCTACGGTTCCTAGGAACGTGACTCCGTATTATTTTTTTCCGGGGTCCAACTATAGATACGCATGCGCTCTAGCGCTCTAGACGGACTTTATATTTTTTAGGGCTGTGATGTGCGCATGCGCGATAGCCGGACTCCAATTTTTTTTTTCGGGGTCCGGCTAAAGATATTGTCCAAACCCTAACCCTATCCCTAAATCTAACCCTAATCCTAACCCTATTCCTAATCCTAATCCTAATCCTAATCCTAATCCTAATCCTATTCCTATTCCTAATCCTAATCCTAATCCTAATCCTAATCCTATTCCTATTCCTAATCCTATTCCTATTCCTATTCCTATTCCTATTCCTAATCCTATTCCTAATCCTATTCATAATCCTATTCCTAATCCTAATCCTATTCCTAATTATATTCCTATTCCTATGCCTAATCCTAATCCTATTCCTATTCCTATTCCTATTCCTAATCCTAATCCTAATCCTAATCCTAATCCTAATCCTATTCCTAATCCTATTCCTAATCCTATTCCTAATCCTATTCCTAATCCTATTCCTAATCCTATTCCTAATCCTATTCCTAATCATATTCCTAATCCTATTCCTAATCCTATTCCTAATCCTATTCCTAATCCTATTCCTAATCCTATTCCTAATCCTATTCCTAATCCTAATCCTATTCCTTATCATAATCCTATTCCTATTCCTAATCCTAATCCTAATCCTATTCCTATTCCTATTCCTATTCCTAATCCTATTCCTAATCCTTTTCCTAATCCTAATCCTATTCCTAATCTATTCCTAATCTATTCCTAATCCTATTCCTAATCCTATTCCTAATCCTATTCCTAATCATATTCCTAATCCTAATCCTAATCCTAATCCTAATCCTAATCCTATCCCTAATCCTATTCCTAATCCTATTCCTAATCCTATTCCTAATCCTATTCCTAATCCTATTCCTAATCCTATTCCTAATCCTATTCCTAATCCTAATCCTATTCCTATTCCTATTCCTAATCCTTATCCTATTCCTATTCCTATTCCTAATCCTAATCCTATTCCAAATCCTATTCCAAATCCTATTCCAAATCCTATTCCTAATCCTATTCCTATTCCAAATCCTATTCCTAATCCTATTCCTATTCCTAATCCTAATCCTATTCCTAATCCTATTCCTAATCCTATTCCTAATCCTATTCCTAATCCTATTCCTAATCCTATTCCTAATCCTATTCCTAATCCTATTCCTATTCCTATTCCTATTCCTAATCTTATTCCTAATCCTATTCCTAATCCTAACCCTAGCCCCGAAAACAAAAAATATGCATCTATAGTTGGACCCCGGAAAAAATAATACGGAGTTCCCGTTACTTGGAACCGTAGCCACTTCCTATTTGTTATTTGAATGTTTGATATGCGATATGTGTATGTTTGATTCTTTAGTTGTTTACGTATGTAGTTAAAAAAATTAATTTATAAATAAAATGTAAATGGCATTTGCTCAGCGATATCATATAGTCGATGTGTGTTATTGTCATACATCAGTCAATTCAAAATTACTCATTAATAATACTTAAAACACTCACTACAACTACTTCAAACTCAATTCAACTACTTCAAACAATCAATACAACTACTTCAAAGACACCGGTAAATCTATTTTAATATAGTACAACTCAAAATCATGCTAATAATATTCTTCGAAGAATCCACAAAATGTCATAAAAATAGTTCCTTCATCAGTAACTATAGAGTATGAATAGAAATAGCTGCTAAGTAAAGGTACGCATAGACCAAGGTGAGTTTCGCGTTTTTAGGTAACTCGCGAAATTCGCCCCTATTTCGCGGCAATGTATTTATATGGGATTACTCAAACCGCGCAGAATTTCCGCGGTGGTTTAGAGAAATTTTGCGGCATCGCTTCTTGCAGAGTTTTACCGCTTTTCGAGAGTGTAAACAATCCAAAATGGCTGCTTAGAAACATCGACTCAAATGAAAATCAAGGTTAAAATTGATATAAATGTCTTAAAATTAACAAATAAGATTTAAATTTATATATAGAAAAATGAAATATATCAGATTATACCAAAAAGTAAATGTTTTTTTCACTTTTTACTTGTAAAATACAATAACTGTAGAAAATGTATAATAAGTAGAAAATGTCTGCCGACCTCCACAAACAAAAAAAAAAAGAAAATTAAGAAAATCATTTTTTCAGTAGGTTGGCACCCACTTTCGCTTCGCCTAGGTGTGACGAGGGTTTTTCGCGCTTAGAAAAATCTCACGTGAGAAATAGCGTAGCGGAAAGTTTCGCTTTGTTTTGTGGGTACTGTAACGCTTTGACAGTGAGACCGATGAGCTCGCAGTAGGTTAGGGTTCATATCTCGGCGTGCCCAGTCCTACCTGGCACAACCTTAGCCATTACAAAGAGGCACTACAGACTAGTGGTTTATTTATAGGAGAATTAATACTAAACTTTACAGGGACTTTATTAACAGTCAAGGTGGAATAAATCTTCCAACTTTAGACAAGTGACTATGAAGTTTTTAATTTTGTGCAGTATATAAATTCTATTCTTCTAATGCATGACTTTCTTACACATACACTGTCATTGGTACAGAATTAAACTTGTGTTATTATTTATAGAAAATATCAAACATATCAAAATAAAAATACTATGAACGTATCAATGACACACACACACACACAAAGACAATTAAACCCAATATGGACGGATGATGAATTATGGTAATCAAGACCAATTTCGATCAAATCAGAAGAATCGATCAATATTGCTTTGTCAATGAGACACGTCCACTAGAGCTTGCGAAAACAATTTATTATCAATGATGTTAACTTTCATTATTCATTCAAATTGGGTTTCTTCTTTCTTTAATATCGGCACAGAAAACAATTTCCGCATATATATTACGGGGACGCCAGTTATCTGTGTCCAATAGACGCCAGTTATCTGTGTCTAATAGACGCCAATTATCTGTGTCTAATTTTCTTCAGTTATCTGTGTCCAATATACTTCAGTTTTCTGTGTCCAATAGACGCCAGTTATCTGTGTCTAATAGACGCCAATTATCTGTGTCTAATTTTCTTCAGTTATCTGTGTCCAATATACTTCAGTTTTCTGTGTCCAATAGACGCCAGTTATCTGTGTACAATAGACGCCAGTTATCTGTGTCTAATAGACGCCAGTTATCTGTGTCTAATAGACGCCAGTTACCTGTGTACAATAGACGCCAGTTATCTGTGTCCAATAGACGCCAGTTATCTGTGTCTAATAGACGCCAGTTATCTGTGTACAATAGACGCCAGTTATCTGTGTACAATAGACGCCAGTTATCTGTATCCAATAGACGCCAGTTATCTGTGTCTAATAGACGCCAGTTATCTGTGTACAATAGACGCCAGTTATCTGTGTACAATAGACGCCAGTTATCTGTGTACAATAGACGCCAGTTATCTGTGTACATTAGACGCCAGTTATCTGTGTCTAATAGACGCCAGTTATCTGTGTCTAATAGACGCCAGTTATCTGTGTACAATAGACGCCAGTTATCTGTGTACAATAGACGCCAGTTATCTGTGTCTAATAGACTTCAGTTATCTGTGTCCAGTTGACGCCAGTTATCTGTGTCCAGTAAATGCCAGTTATCTGTGTACAATAGACGCCAGTTATCTGTGTACATTAGACGCCAGTTATCTGTGTCTAATAGACGCCAGTTATCTGTGTCTAATAGACGCCAGTTATCTGTGTACAATAGACGCCAGTTATCTGTGTACAATAGACGCCAGTTATCTGTGTCTAATAGACTTAAGTTATCTGTGTCCAGTTGACGCCAGTTATCTGTGTCCAGTAAATGCCAGTTATCTGTGTACAATAGACTTAAGTTATCTGTGTCCAGTAGACATCAGTTATCTGTGTACAATAGAGTTCAGTTATCTGTGTCCAGTTGACAGCAGTTATCTGTATCCAGTAAATGCCAGTTATCTGTGTACAATAGACACCAGTTATCTGTGTACAATAGAGTTCAGTTATCTGTGTCCAGTTGACGCCAGTTATCTGTGTCCAGTAAATGCCAGTTATCTGTGTACAATAGACACCAGTTATCAATCAATTTAAATATTGCGGTACATTGAGTTGATACAGAGGGGTATTCTGAGCACAAAGATATCAATGTAGATATAACCTGTGTCTAAAAAGGTATGAAAGATATCTCCGACTATGACAGAATATCTCATCATTCTAACTAACTTTACGACTTAGTTGGGGATGACTCAAATACATTTTTAATAGTTTTCTATTTACTAAATAACTTCATGTTATTCATGTTGTATTGTGTTGGAGATATAATCATCCTCATATCTGATCAATGACTTTAAAAATCTCAGAAAGCTCAAAACAAAATGAAATTATTTAGCTATATTTATATGAACACAAAAGTTTGTTCGAATTCAAAATACAAACACATACAGAAGTTTGTAAACAAACTTTTTAAAAATGCGAAAAATGCTTATTACATATTTGTAACATTTACACACAAACACACAAATACTATATATATATATATATTTACACACACATACACACACACTTTATTTACCCCGGTATATAGATATTGTCATGCAGCTAGAGAAATATGTAGACAGACACATTGACAGATAGACCTGTAAGAGTGTTGAACGATGATGTCATGATAAATCTATATATTCCTATGTATCACAGATACACATACTGAGTAGGTGTATATAGTTCAAGTCATCTATACTGTCCACTACATTGACGTACACGTCCCCAGGCAATACAGTCATCTTACCAGTAAAGTGACAGTGATATTTAGTTTTGACCAGTGGTCATTTGATGCCTTAACTCATATATCTGTATTTGCTTTTTTTTCTTTTAATCTTCTTATCTATTTCACTTCAGACTATTGATTAGAAATTATTATTGTTTTGTTTTATGCCAAAAAGGAATTTAATATGTATATATGTATATATATATATATATATACATATATATACATATATATATATATATATATATTAAGATGGCTCACTTTATTGTGGAAAAAAAATGAAGTTGATTTTTATCATGAGCATTTTAGTTTTCACTGTGATTTAAAATATGTATATACCAAATTTAAAACCATTTGGGCTCCAATAAATACTGCCTCAGTGCACTTGTTATCTCCTGTTTTATGGTATTCGGCAGTTGCATTAAATGAAAATTTTGCAAGGTTTAAAATGTTATTTTTTTTAGATACAAAGAACAATTATATAACACAGTAGGAATTAAAACAGTAAAATAATACTAGTTACATGACACATTAACCTAACTGTATTGTAGAGTTGTTCTAAGTACGTCTTTCAAAAATACACTTTAAACGTTTTTTAGTCTGTGCTTTCTGAGTCCTGAAGGTCTGCAAGTTGCAATCTCTTCAGTACAGTTGTTTTTTTGCGTCCGGAAACTCTTTGTGATGCTTTTCAACAATTTGGAGCAAGTGCTGCCTTTCCTCCTCTGATTTGATGAGAGATGAGTTGAATGATGACGCCAGTATTATTACCCGCTCGGCACAGTCATTGACAACTTTCAATGAAGAGACTACTGATGTTGCCTTCTGAAAGGATTGAGTTTGTTGCCAGGTGGAAGCATCAGTCATGAGAAAATATGTGGGAAGCAGAAGAGCATCAAAGAAGAGCAGCGATGACGAGTTCACAATATCCTTTAATGTCACATTATGAAGTGCTGAAGGATCATTTGTGCTGCGGATGCACCTTTCTTCTTTCTGATGATCAGAAGATTTCTCCATGAATTGCCTCAAGCAAGCAGCAAGGCTGTTTTTCTCATCCACTGAGACACGTTGAGAAAAGAGAACCACAGAAATGAATTCTGTACTAAGGTACCAGAGATGTCGGCCAATCGTTTTCAATGCAGCCTGATAAATGAAGGAAGAAACATTCTCATAATCAATAAGAAGCCTGATCAAATCCAAATCATTCAGAGATGCATCTGCTAGAATGTGACACTGAATCCAAGCTTTAATGTAAATCGAGGATGCAAAAATACCAAATTCTGCAATTGATATGTCTTCAAGCTTAGTCTGCTTGAATTGATGACGGAAAAGCTAAATCTTCATGATTTAGATTATGTAAGACATCCACATTGCATGGTGATAAGCGCCTGGAACACGATAACGCATCCCAAGGGGGGATTCCTCACAGGATGATAAGATTCAGAGTCAGAAGTTCTTTGTAATCTTCACGTGTCAAATATCTTGAGTTGTCTTTCATTTGGAAGATATTTAACAAAATGTGATGACTTCTTCTTTTAATGGCTTGAGATTTTGCTCCAGTCGAACATCGTGGCATATACTAAATTCTGCCTGTCTTATTTTCTGCCAAAGCGTCTTAACGCGCTTGAACAGCAGCACATCCGGTCCAGTTGTACTACCCCCAAATGTCTTATCGAAGACGGCTGTGTTTGTAAACACACCATTGGCCAGTAGGCTCAATTAGGGGAAGTACCTAGCTCAATAAACATTGGCATGCCCACTGGACAGTATACAAGCAAAGAAATAGGTCTTGAAAAAAATGTACCAACTATCTGCCAGACGGCTATGTTTGTAAACATACCATTGGCCAGTAGGCTCAATTAGGGGAAGTACCTAGCTCAATAAACAGGAGTTGTGTCAACTTCTATGCCAGTTGAATGAACAACACTTTTCGACCTTGTAGTCATTACTAAATGAATTATATTTATATAGCCGCAACATTTGATCTTATAACACTTGATTTTTATAACTAAATTGAAATGCACTGGTGAAGCTGGCTATAATGTACGAAAATCAAAACTTCTAGAGTTTTCTAGAATTTCCCGGAACTTTCTCAAGTTTTCCACGTTTTTCTAGAAGCTTCTAGAAAATTCTAGAGATTTCATAGACCCTTCTAGAATTGTATAGATTTTTCTAAAACTTTCTAGAACCTTCTAGCATTTTCTGTGTACTTTATATATACATTGAAAATTCATTCAAAATGATTTAACATTTCGGTGTCGATGAGGCAGTACTAAATAAAGTCATATATTCATGAAATTTTTTCTGTGCCGTTTTGAAGTCAAAGGAAACACAAAAAAACCAAATGCTCCAAAAAACATTTTTGGGCCACCTAATATATATATATATATATATATATATATATATATATATATATATATATATATATATATATATATATATAATTAAAATTTCTAAAACACCATGTATCTCTCATAACACCCTATTTTTATATTGGTATTGAATTTTTTTTATAAATTTTTCTTCTCAAAAATAATTTGTAAAATAGCACTGATTCAACCGAAACATCTATGTAAGAATTTCTGTATGTAAACAATTTTTTGAAAGAAGTTCTCTGTTGAAATAAATACTTTGTATAGATTGATATTCATGGAAAAAAATAGTAGGTAATATTAATGCGCTCAACATGCGATACAATGTCTTTGATCATATGAAGACTATCATTCCAAACTAATCTTCTTAAGTGATATTTTTTATGGTTTTTATAATTAAAGGTCTTTTTATGACACTTCGAAAGTCTCTTATTTGTAGGTGATGACTTTATTTTGTAGAGAATGACTTGATTTTTTTGTATGTGCAAGCTATCTGTCAATCCTTCTAAGTGACTCTGTTACTTTGATTGTTGACGATGTACGGCAAATTTATGATCCAAGTGTGTAGGAGACGCATACCAGAAAGATAACATTGATGTCACGTCGGATAGATAACATTGCTGTCACGCCGGATAGCTAACATTAGTTTCATGCCGGATAGCTAACATTGCTGTCATGCCATATATCTAACATTGCTGTCACGCCATATAGCTAACATTGCTGTCATGTCAGATAGCTAACATTGCTGTCATGTCAGATAGCTAACATTACTGTCATGTCAGATAGCTATCATTGCTTTCATGCCGGATATCTAATAACTCTGTCATGCCGGATATTTAATTTCTCACTTTCTGTAAATACAGATGCAGATGATGTCTATGCATACAGCTGGAGATTTTCCCCCCGTCTATACAAATGTATGTTATGTCTGTAAATAAAACAAATGTAGATCATGTCTGCATACACAGCGTAAGAATTTGTTTAAATCTGTCTGTAAATACAGCTTAAGATTTCAAATGTATATACACTTAAGATTTTTGTCTGCATTTAAAGATTTGTTTAAGAGACAGTGAGTACACTATACATACTCACCGTGAGCAATTTTATTTGTTCAAATATTAAGTCAACAAAGTTTAACAAAATCTGTAAACACAAGATATAAAGTTTCCAAATTTTTTTTAACGATTCCCGTTAACTTTCCCGTTAACAAAAAAATTGTCCAGGCTGTCAAGAAGCGGAGCAGAGATTTAGAGTTAAGTGTAAACATAAAGAGGTCATGCCCAATCTGCCCCCCATTACCCCACCCCCACCCACCATAACACAGAAGTTCCCATCAACTGACATGGGCTGGGCTGGAGTGATGGTTGATATTTGTCTTGGTAATCGAATGTGTATTTGCTTATGTCAGAAAGATGTTATCTTTGAAGTTATAAATTAATGTTTTGGTTTTGATGTTGGAAATTTTGGCTCTGACAGATGGAATGATGTAAAAAGTTTGATCGAAACCTCACGTTTAACTGTAATAACTAAATAATTCAAATAAATCTGATTCAAAATGTGTTGTCTTGGGAGATAAATAGGATATGATACCCATTTATGAGTGGATGTTATATGAAGCAGATGTTTAAGCCTTTTTTAAAGTAAATGTTAAACCTATTTAAAAGAGACATGAATTACAGGTTAGTTTGTGAAGATAATTGTTCTCGACTAGGGACATGCAAAGGGTACAGGGTTCAATCCATGGTAAAACCAACAATTTTCTCCTCTGATCTGGAGAGAAGATGGGCGCCAAGATGGCCTGACATTTCGACTCCGGACAGATCGACCCCGCCATTTCGACCCCGCGAAGTTTCGACCCCGCGACACATCGACCATGGGACAGTCCGACCCCCATAAAAATAAAATTTGTTTTCAATAAGTTTATTAAGTTTCTTCAAAGTCTATAAGTCCACAGAAAGGACATTTGATAGCGCAGCTGTTAAGGGAGTTAAAAACAAAACGGGATCCAGTGGTAAAAAGGAGTTATGACCCCTGGACACTCCAGAATGCTTGGAATGTGTACAGCCTACATTGTTATGCATTTATATATTGCACTGACATATTGGGATTAAAATTATAACAATATATGTAATAATAAAGTAATATAAATAGTTCAGTAGCCCAGTGGTTTGAAGATAAGTGTGTCGCAATGTAAACTATTGTGATTAATGTTTTGTCAGATTTGATCAATGACTGAGTTTTATAATGTCTGATAATTTCTCTTATGAAAGGGTTACATTTTTTATTATTATTTATACATTTTTGAGCTTTCTGGGCTCCTTCAGCATCCATGGCCTTTGAGCAATGTAAGAATTGCATCAACGCCCTACCATTAGGCAAGGAATCAAGTTGGGTAAAATTACCTTGACACTGTTCTAGCCAAACAGTCCCCAGATTTGTCATGACTATCCAGGTAAATACTTGTTTAAACTATATTACATGTCGTGAATAATATTCCGTTGGCTTTAAATTTATCACACTTTTGGGGTCAATATTTCTAATTTACTGAGATGACAATTCTCTCCCTTCATAATATTGCATGCCATGTTTGTTCTGTGCAGAGCAGTTTATTTGTTCATACTGTGGACGGCTTCCTCGATCGTAGATTAAAGAAACCATAACCCCCTCACACTTGGTTAGTTGTGACACTTCTGATTTCATGGTTGTCATGGTATTGATCAGCTTTTGAATTTATATCTGAGACCGTCAACATGACCGAAAAAATGATAACCATTTCTTTTAATTAAGCATGGGACAGTAGAATATATTGATGGCTGGATGTTTAACCCTAACGATGGGACAGTCGAATATATTGATGGCTGGATGTTTAACCCTAACAATGGGACAGTAGAATATATTGTTGGCTGGATGTTTAACTCTAGCAATGGGACAGAAGAAGATATTTATGGCTGAATGTTTAACCCTAACAAAAAGTAGATCGATACGGAAAACGAGATTAAAAGAAATAATTATCTGAATCATTAGCAGTTGGTCTGCTAGATCTTTGAAAGTTGCAGTCAATTTCCTAAAAAATATTGATAGAAAATTGAATCACAAAACTTTATATAATTCTGAAATATCAAACTATTGCTCTCAATTATGTTGTGTTAAACAATTTACCGGTTGTGTTAAACAATTTACCGGTAGTGTTAAACAATTTTGCCAGTAATGTTAAACAATCTACCAGGAGTGTTAAAAGGCTGCAATATATACGGGCCTTTATCGTCGTTGGCATCAATGTACTATAGAAATACTTATACCTCATAATCATAATTTAATCCGTTTTGATTATCGCTTGAGTTCCTAGAAAGCTTTTTCCTATAACAGAAACATATTTAATACCGTCACAGATCACATACAGTAGATTTTTGACAAAATAAAAGTATTCTTAAATAGATGTTCAGACTAAACTATAACAAGTAAAGTAAGTTTGTGATGTAGAAAAAAAACATTAAAAAAATCCTTTTCTTATAATGTACACAAAGTAAACATATTTGTAATTTGACTTAGATTCAAATATTTGTAGACATGTTATTGACTAAATAAATCGTGATAATAAATCTGACTATATCTGTAATTTTTTTTATATTTTATTATACATTATATTGTTTGAAGTATTTCACTTGATTTTTTTTTAAGGTAAAGTTTATGTTCAATATTAAAAAAATAACTAGACAACCCCCCCCCCAAAAAAAAAAAACAAAAAAACTTAAGAACTCTCTACTTAGATGAACAAATGGTAAAATTTAGAACCAGGCCCGTAGCCAGGTCAAAGTAAGCAGGGGGGCACCAATACCAAGCTAGGGGGCAGTTTTTCTCATTTTAGTTACTTTTTCTTTATTTTTTCCTCTTTTTCCTTTTTTAAGCGGGGGGGGGGCACTCCACACCTAGCGGGGGGGGGGCACGGCCCCCCAGTGCCCCCCTCTTGGCTACGGGGCTGTTAAGAACCCATAATCTTTTTCATCTATGTGCCCCCTTTTATACATATTATAAAAAAAAAAAGTAATTAGCTTCGGACTCTATAAGAATTTAATTAAAGAAATAGACTAGACAATAATGTATTGTCCACGAAATTTAAAATCGATTGAACTTAACGGAAGTTGATGATGATTGATTTCACATTTCTCCGAACCATCTATCTCGCCAGACAGAGCGACTTTAATAAAAGCCTATAAAAATAATAAAGAGAAAAACTTTTTTTAAATTAGGTGCTTTCATTACAATGAGAAAGGCAGTCATCGGACTAAACCGTTCCCACATTCGAGACATCACTGAAAAAGACACAATTAACTCTTAGTTCCGATTAAAATATTTGTTCGATACCAATAAATATTTCTTGTACAGTTGGGGGAGGAAAATTGATTAAATCGATGAGATTTAAGATATAATTCAGGACGATATCTTTGATTTCTGTCACTCTCAATCCCCCCCCCTCTCTCTGTCTTATCTCCCTTCTCATTCTCTCTCTGTCCCCATTTTTTTTAAATTACAGAAACATAACAAGTCAAACACGAATTATCTCCACTTGAATGTCAGATTAGAACATTGTCAAAAATATTTTTTACATCATACAAAAGTACAACATTTTGTTGTGCCTATTTTTTGAAAGAATATACAATATTGTATTAAATATATTGTGGTACAGACAACTTAAAGCAATTGAAAACATAACTATTAACCTTATTCTACAGGGGAAAAAACAGTTTTCTAATTTTTTTTATTCACCATGATATTAAGTTATATATTGAATAGATTCATTCATTTTTTGTTGTTGTTATAGTCTTAGTAAAAAAATTAAATTAGTTTATCTCCACATGTCACCTATCTATAAGTGTTATAGACTCACCTCTATCCGGCCACTAGAGTAAAGACTATTCATATCGGATATCGACAAAGACAGATAATTTACATCTATAAAACATCGTACCTCACCTTACCATTACTAAAATGTTTGTACTACCAAAACCCAAATGTATTTCTAATTTTATTATGAATTATTATTTGTAACTTGGCCGGATGTTAATCCGGTTAGCTCAATGGTCAGATAGTTTAAAGAGTGACCAGTAAAGTGACCCGAATAGTTTATAGTAAAGATATGAAAGTGGTCACATAATATATACACACATATACGGTGAATAGTATGGATACCGTTTGATATAGAAGTCAGTGGCTGGAGAGTTTAAAAGCCGGATAGAGTATGTACACCTGACAGTATAGAAGTCAGTGGCTGGAGAATTTAAAAGCCGGATAGAGTATGTAGGCGTGACAGTATAGAAGTCAGATAATCGTAAGCTGAATATTTGAGAGTTTATTGTATCTTCTAAATTTAAATATTTAACAAAAACATATTTGGGAGAAGCTAAAAAGATATAATTAACCTCAGAATTTAAACAAAAAATTGTTTATGCATTAAAAGCGGTCTACAGAAAGGGAGAAAATCTGTTTCAAGTAAAATATTGAACAAAAAATGCAAATTTGTCTCGTCACTGCTAATTCCTGGATAGATTCATTTCTCTAGGTACATGTTCTTTCTTTAATGTATGAAATAAACTCAAATACAAATAAAAACACGAACCGGTTCAAAATAAATAATTATCCCAAACATTTTGTTTGTATCTTTGTCTCTGCTGAGTAAACCAAATCTGTGTTGTTTGAGTAAAACAAAAACTGCATTGTTTGAAAGGATTCAAATGCAAGAGTGAAAAAATGTAACATGTTTTAGAGTTTGATTTTTATTTGTTACACTTCCTATCGCCATATTTTTATTTCATGTCATTCTTAGTTGTTATTTAAACATAATATTAAATGAACAGAATTATGAAAAAAATATTTTATTTTTAAATACAAAGAATTCATTTTTAAGCATCAGTTATACACAAAAATATCATTGAAATACAAAACATTCAAAAATAATTTGACTCGCGTTTTTAGCGCATTTTCGTTTTGTCTGTCTGTCATCACCCTAGATCTCAGCAACTACTCTTTTGTAGGTCTTGGCCTGCTATGTGTGCATCGAAAGTCCATTTCGCTATCTGACCTCTGAGGGCTGGGCATCAGTGTTTTTACCATTTTTTTATTATATAAGATATATTAATAATTATGTCATTTTCATGGCCCCATTCTACACCTTATACGTTCAATAACCCATTCATTTGGTGCGAAATACTGCAGCAGGTAGTTTCACCAAGATTGGCAACAACAATTTATCAAATAATTGACGGAGTTTTCGGACGATTAAATGACTACAATTAAGAATGTTTCAATTATGTGTCCTATTTCAGTGACCACAAACCGCTTGTAGTTAGATATGATAGAAAATAACTTTTTTTCATACGAAGAGTTAAAAAATGTAGGTGTAAGACGGACCCAATTAACTAACTATATGAAGGTCTGCTAGAACATATCGGAGAACATTGACGTCACACGTGTTCAAGCGCAGTAGAGTATTCATTCTTCAGCCACAATAATTTTATTTTCGAAAAATACTTAAGAAACTCATCAAATCATATTGAAAAAGTAAGAATATTGCATTGTCATTGGGTTGTGAGCTATATTGAAGTATCAGAGCTATATCTTTTTGGAAAGTGGTCTAAAATTGGTGCCGAATTCCGTTACTGTGTACTATATTTAGCACCAGTAATTTCCCTTCATTTAGACAAGATTATGACCTATTCGCCATACATATTTAATTTTATGTATTAAGACACTCATCACATGAAATAGTAAGCTTGGGTTCTGAGTTAATTGAAAGTATCAGAGCTATGCAACAACTGAAGGAGTTTTCTGACGATTAAATGACTACAATTTAGAATGTTTTCAATTATGAGGCTTATTCCAGTGATCACAAACCACTTACAGTTAGATTTAAGAGAAAATACTTTTTTTTTTCAAATATAAAGAAATGTCTTTTTAATACCTTTTTTCAGATATATGCATTACACAATTTAATTTATAAACATTTCCAAAATTTACAAATATTTACTGAAAGATAGCATACGTACTGATACATAACACGAAAATGTGCTAACACGTCCTGTGTCCAGAATGGAACAGGCTTAAGATGCTTGTTTTATGTTGTAATACTGTTTTTTATGTTGTAATACTGTTTTTTATGTTGAAATACTGTTTTTGATGTTGAAATACTGTTTTTGATGTTGAAATACTGTTTTCGATGTTAAAATTCTGTTTTTAATGTTGAAATACTGTTTTAGTTGTATATATTTTATAACACACTGGCATTACGAAGTACTAACAGTCAGTTTAAAAAAACGAAAACCTGATGCTTAAAGTAGTTCATAAGAAATAATAACGTAACTGACAACTATAAATAATAACGTAACTGACAACTATAAATAATAAAGTAACTGACAACTATAAATAATAAAGTAACTGACAACTATAAATAATAAAGTAACTGACAACTATAAATAATAAAGTAACTGACAACTATAAATAATAAAGTAACTGACAACTATAAATAATAAAGTAACTGAAAACTATAAATAATAAAGTAACTGACAACTATAAATAATAACGTAACTGACAACTATAAATAATAAAGTAACTGACAACTATAAATAATAAAGTAACTGACAACTATCAGACATAATGTAGTGCAATTAGAGCAGAGTGTGTAGTTTTTGTAGAATAATCTTGTAAAAAAATCAGATAATTTTAAATGTTTACCGCTCACTGGCCAATAAATGAAAAACCCGATTTGGCAAAAAAACCACAGAGAACAATAAAATGAAACCGATTGCTACAAATGAAATGTATTTAAATATTATTGGCTGTTGCTTTTTCTTCAAACTAATGTTGACGGACAGTTTTGAAACCTACGGTGTATGATAAATATGTCACAAAACCTGTATACTGCATCTTGCAAGTATAATAAGTCTATATTTTCATTCAGTGCCAATGATGACACATACACTAGTATATAATATAACGGGATATCTGGTGATCTCGCAATTTCCATATCTGTTTGACTAAAATGAAATTTACATATATTATTGTCAACGATTTTTTATTAGAATGGATGTTTCCTAGTAACCGTTTTTGTTTTTTTACCATTGAAATAATAACCCTTGAAAGGAAACACAAATCTGCAAGCAAGCTATAATGGGTTATTGCTCTCTTTTGTGCGGCGGATATCCGAAATTGGATGAATGTTTTGACTTTTATGTTATTGCAGCGAAATTCTTTTATGGAATTCGCAAGGTTTAGATATCGGAAATTCTAACTTTAAGGTCTTAAAAACACAATATGGCGGCCTAAAGAGCATTCCATTTATATTCCATCACAATAGGGCAATAGATGGCAAACATGATTTTATCAATGTGTCAAAAATATAACGTTATCTTAGCCCTAAAAGGCCATTGGGTGTGGAATGCGTCTGTTTCTATAACCTCGGCCTATGAAGGAGTTGTGTGGTTAGCACAACTCACAGACAGACGCCTTTACTTCCGCAACTAAAGGTCAGGTACTCATTTAAAGCTGGGGGGGGGGTGGACTTTAGGAACTTTTAACCAACTTTTACCACGATCTGGAAACATTCCTATGATTCTTACAGAGAATCGAAGCTGGGACTCTTAGGTCGACAGCAAAAAAATAAAACTAAACAAATTTTTTTTTTGTCCGAGCCAGTACCGTTTTTTTTAAAGTAGAGAATTTTTAAATATTTTTAAATAACTTTAGTTTGTTTATGTGTTTCTTACTTTATTCACATGATTTTTGTTTTGGCTACATGAACCAAAATGTGTCTGTTTCTATAGAATGTTATACCAGGGAAATATGTAGTATATTCTACTTACCTTTATGTATTCACATTGTACATTACATTTGATTTCAATTACTATGCCTTGGCCGTGTAATATCTCTATACTTATAAGACACATTTGCTGTCTGTCTGTCTGTCTGTCTGTTCCCTTATAACTCAAGATCCAGACAACCAAATAACGTGAAATTTGGTACACGTACACATAATTACATGGGGAAGGTTATAGGACATGTTTCGTTTCATCTCGATGGGTAGTTTTATTGTAATAAATTATTTTTATTTTAGTATTTTACTATATTAAAAGTAATCTCGACGGCGCCATAAATAAAACTCTTCTGTGACGTCATTTCCTGATGATACATTTTTAAAAGAGGGGTAACTTCCGGAAACTCCAATTGTAAACATGGTGAAATCAATAGTCATATCTATTTACCTATCGTTTTATGTATTCAGAAGATTAAAATTAAAGGTGCACTTTAATAAACCGAAATACGTTAATTAAAATGTTTCTGTGACATTATTAACATTATTAATACAATCTCAATGGGTAGTTTAATTGTAATTAATTATTTTAGTATTTTACTATATTAAAGTATTCACGGTATGGGATCGCCTTCACTATAAATAAAAATCCTCTGTGACGTCATTTCCCGATGATGAACTTGCGCGCAGGTGCTTTAAATGTTATTGCATTCAAATTGTATCAATGCACAGGGAATCCCCTGTGTTCGCGCACCAAGTGAATGTGTAATTGAACGGACGGAGAAGAAAGGGTTAGGGACGGAAAAAAAAAATATTGTTGTTGTTTTTTTTTCATGCTGCAAGTACCCGGCTTTGCCCGGGATTAAAATAAGGTTTTCTGTTTATTTATGAAACGTAATTTGACATTTAATTGTACAGAGTGAGGGAGGGGGGAGAGAGATAAAGAGAGAGGGGGGCGGGGATGGAGAGGGAAGGAGGGGGCAGGGAGGTAGAGGGAAGGAGGGAGGAAGGGGAGGGGGAGAGATGGATGGAGGGAAAGGGAGGGAGGGAAAGGGAGTGAGGGAGAGAGGTGGTAGGGAGGGAAATAAAGGGGGAGGGAGGGTTGGGGAGAGAGGGAGGGAGAGAGAGAGAAAGGGGGGGGAAGAAAAGAGAAAGGAAGGGAGGGAGAGAGGGGGTAGGGAGAAAACAAAAGGTAAACAGAAAACCTTATTTTAAACCCGGGCAAAGCCGGGTACTTGCAACTAGTATACCATAATACTTACAAAGTCAATAAAGACCCGAGTCTTCAGTTGTGTCAGTCAATAGATATGGTGGAAGTACTCTTACAGACAAGAATGGTGTACCGACAGCAATATTCCCAACGGTTAGAAAAAAAATCGGTCTAATTGTTTTCTATGCTAAAGACATTCACTTCTCCCAAGTGTTTCGACTATTCATAGATGACCACAGCTGACCATGTTTAAAATGGAGATAAAGACAATGTGTAGCGGTAGACAGCTTGTAGCACTGTAAAAGTCCGGCAGATGGATGTCATTAAGGAAGTCTGCAGAAAATACGAGAGTTACACACGATATCAATCAACCAACAGATAGGCTTGTTTTCGGTTTCTACCCCCGGTCCCCACCTCCGTCCGTCATCTTCCTACACCAACCCATACATCTATTTCGTCTGTCCATCAATGTGATGTCACGGTATTATTCCAAAAAAACTCATCCGTGATAACTGTAGTCGAGGTATCGGTCCTCTAACAAGCCCTTATATAACTGTAGTCAAGGTAACGATCCTACACACAGTCTGTAATAGCCGTAGATATGTCGATCCTAAACTAGTCCGTAATAGCTGTAGAAAATGTTCATAGTGTCCGCCATAATTAAGGTTGCTGTGGCTCTGCAATACAGAGAATATAGGTAGCTAATGTCTGAGAATATAGGTAGCTAATGTCTGAGAATATAGGTAGCTACTGTCTGAGAATATAGGTAGCTACTGTCTGAGAATATAGGTAGCTAATGTCTGACAATATAGGTAGCTACTGTCTGAGAATATAGGTAGCTACTGTCTGAGAATATAGGTAGCTACTGTCTGAGAATATAGGTAGCTAATGTCTGAGAATAAAGGTAGCTAATGTCTGAGAATATAGGTAGCTGTCTGAGAATATAGGTAGATAATGTCTGAGAATATAGGTAGATAATGTCTGAGAATACAGGTAGCTACTGTCTGAGAATACAGGTAGCTAATGCCTGCGAATATAGGTAGCTAATGTTTGAGAATATAGGTAGCTAATGTCTGAGGATATATGTAGCTAATGTCTGAGAATATAGGTAGCTAATGTCTGAAAATCCAACTTTTAACCTGTAGCGCAACCAAATCTCTACCAATTCATATATCTATCTGTAAGTCCATCAGCCCACAGGCCAGATGTCTATGTGTTAGTCCATCAGCCCACATGCCAGACGTCTATCTGTTAGTCCATCAGCCCACATGCCAGATGTCTATGTTTTAGTCCATCAGCCCACATGCCAGATGCATATGTGTTAGTCCATCAGCCCACATGCCAGATGTCTATATGCAAGTCCATCAGCCCGCTTCTCTGTCCATCCATCCACATGTCCATCCGTGCTATTGTATGTCGATCTGTCTATTAGAACGTCTGATATTGTAATCTAAAGAGTGTTTCCGTTCATCTTATAGTTCATTATTACTGACCTGAAATATTTTATATGAAATAAAACCGAAAATTATTTCCAACTCGCCTATAAGCTACTCAAATCTACTCACACCTCAGTGGTACTGTTTGTATATGTTCATCACGTTACCCGGATGGAAAGATTCACTGGATTAGTCAACTTTCTAAATTGAGGTGATCAGCTGACAATCATGTGACCTTTTTGTCTTTACAGGCTGAGAACAATGCAGATAAATAGTTTTACTTTTTTTTAAGTTTCTTGAAATGTAGCCGCCAAGTTTAAACTCCCTGTTTGGAGAGGCAGGATTAACGTTGTGTGACATGAAGAAACTGGAGTTTTATCCGGCGACCTCGCTGTTAGTCTTCATTTGGACTGTCTTTGACATCTCCATTTAAAGATGTCATTGACATCTCCATTTGAACTTGTCATTGACATGTCCATTTAAAGATGTCATTGACATCTCCATTTGAAAATTTATTGACATTTCAATTTAAACATCTCGTTGACATCTCCATTTGAACCCGTCATTGACATCTCCATTTAAAGATGTCATTGACATCTCCATTTGAAAATTTATTGACATTTCAATTTAAACATCTCATTGACATCTCCATTTGAAACCATCATTGATATCTCCATTTAAAGATGTCATTGACATCTTCCAGTGTAGGTTTTCTCAATGAGTTATACAAGACTAGGATATTGATCTCTCGCGTTATAGATCTTGAACTGTTTTGACCAAAGTAATATTTCAGTTGCACTAAGTTGCATATCTAGAAATATCCCTGTAAACTATATAAATGTATTGAACAACAAAAATAATTTTATTCGCAAGGTAAAACTCATAATCTAATAAAGAAAAAAATTATGATAAAAATAATTCAGATAGATGTTTAAAATATTACAATAAATTATATCAAAGGAATTAATAAGTTTTTGAGAATCTTATAACTTACTTATTTATCACATAACTTAAGTATGCGACCATAATAACCACATATAATATAACAGTTAATCTTAAATCATTTTAACTTTGTAATTTAGTTGCGCAATGCTCAGTCAGGGCCTGCTCTTCTTAAGGCTGAGGCAGTCAGAGATCTTGTATAAACATAATTACTTACATTTTGTTTTATTCATAGCCGAAATTCAAGCAAACTAATTGTTTTTTTACAATATTCGTTGAACATAAAACGTTTATAAATAGAGTCGATCAAGGATCACAACTCCAGGTAGCTAGACTGATAGACTTGAAATGGAATTAAGAACGTGAAAACTAAATCATCATTAACTTACTAGGCTAATAACATATGTACGAATAGACGTCTTGAATTAAATTAAACAGGCCACGTGATCACAGTCTATTAGATCCCAATACACAGCGGGCTATGAATACTGTTTAGTTTTTGCTTCCCGCTTATTACAAAAAGAAAAAAAAATACAAAAGCAAAGGTTAAAAAAAAAGTATTATTAATTCTATACATGCACAACTATTCTAAAAAGTTACACGTTCTGGTATCTTACAGTAGTTTTTATATAATGATAACTGTTATTATTCGTATCATTCATTTAGCCTGTTTAGATGTCCTATAGTTATAGTAGTTAAGCAAACATATACCAATAAATGAATTGATTTTTTTCCGACCACCAAGCAATGTGTCCATATCTCACACTATGAGAATCACTGATATTCACTTTAAGTCGAAATAATTAATTTATTTTTTTGTTCTTTCAAGTCACCAGCTGATATAAATAATGAGACATAATGAGTAACATAAATGTTTGCTGTTGTCTCCGTGGTCTGTGTTTCTATAAGACGTGTGGGCAACAACAAATTACAGTCGGTTGACCACAACAACTATTTCAACAATCAGTGCCACAGCAAGATAATCCTGGGCTTATGACAAAAGCAAACAAGTTCATGTTTCGTTGCACCAGTATATATTATGTACCCTGCAAAACCTTTGCTTTGAGTTTTATCCTCTTAGGCTTAATTGGTAGGCTAGGTTATTTTTGGTTTCGGGCAGATCCGATTTTTTTCATGATTGTATTTTAGACTGGAATACTGTTGTATTAATTCTTTACTTTCGATTTAACGCAGACTGGAAATGAGTATTATTATATATGATATATATATATATATAAAGAAGAATGCAACTCTAAGGCTTTAACTTATGTCAATGATGGAGGATGTAGTTTAGCTATGCGAGTGTATCAGCCCAATCAGCCCAAATTCAGATGTGTTCAATTGTATGTTCATAGTGTATGGTTTTTGTTTTTAATTTCTATATAGTTTACTATGTGTTGAATTCTCCTCTGACTTTAAATAGTCATAGGTCAGAGGGGATGTTGACGTCAAGTGTGACTGATATTTGAAATTGTGTGATGTTGATGGATGGATGCCCTTATGTAATTGAATTAATGAAGCTGTGACGAAAAAGTTTTTTTTTTTTTACTTGGGGGTGGGGTGGGGGGTTGGGGGTGGGATGTGGGGGTGGAGAGACAACTAGTAATGGAAGTTTTTATTTTGAAATGGATGTCAGCAGATAATAAACGATAATAGATATTTTTATATTAAAAAAAAATATTGTAACATCTTGTTTAGTAAAATTAAAGTGTTAACTACTAAATGTAGATTGTGTATAGAAACACAAACATATAAAATAAAGATATTGTAAAAAATAAACCTTAAAAAAGAAATAAAAGAAATATTCAATTTTTGTTCTTGAAAAAAAGTATACGCTGATACAAATTATTTTTATCTTTGTGTCAAAAATAAACTTATCTTAGCCCCAAAAGGGTCCTTGGGGCCAACAGGGTTGTTAACGATACTCTTAAATTGTATCGTCAATACCGATACCAATACTTCATGAAAATAGTATCACCAATAACAATACAAATACTCAAGTAAAAATGTATTGCCAAAATCGATACCAATACAATTCCAATACTTTTGAGAACAACAAAATATTTTTTATTTAGATTAAAATGAGTGTAAGTTTCTCAAGTTTAAACAAAAAATGTAAAAACAATAGGATAGATTGTCAAAGCACAATTTTAATGCTAATCACTTTACTAATCACTTTCAATTTATGTAGATGAAAAGGTATTAAATCGCTATTGTTATTCTGCAAATAGTGGCAATAGAAAAGTATTGGTATCGAGTATCGAAAATTTTTTGTTTAAAATGTATCGGCGATATACATATCAATACTTGATACAAAAAGGAACGGCAATACAGCAACCAATACTAAAAAAGTATCGCCGATACTGTATTGGCCGATACCGATACTTCGATACTAACAACCCTGGGGGCCAATGAAGTGTAAGTGTTCAAGAAATTTAAATTATGTTTGCAATATTTTTTTCCATCATTTTAAGAGCAAATAAAACCGATCTTAGAAATTGACGTTCACTTTATACAGATTTAAATGAATATAAAATGTTATTGATTATTGACTTTGTTCTTATCAATGACTCATTTGATTGATTTTTTTTTATAGTCAATGTCTTGTTTGATTGATTAGGGACTATATTGTAATCAATGCTGTCCTATCCCTTGTAAGTGTTTGCAGGGTCAGGCATGCATGATGCAATCACCAGGGATGCAATCACCCAGTGATGCAATCACCAGTGATGCAATCACCAAGTGATGCAATCACCAGTGATGCAATCACCAGTGATGCAATCACACCAGTGATGCAATCAATGATGAAATCAGTGATGCAATCACCCAGTGATGCAATCACCCCAGTGATGCAGGCAATGATGCAATCACCCAAGTGACGCAATCCATGATGCAATCAGTGATGCAATATATATCCTATAAATAGGGAAGTTACCACGGTTGAAGGAGGGGGACGGAGGCACACACACAAGAGAGAGAGAGACTAGAGACCCATGAAGGGGATACTAGATATAATACGTGGACTAAGTGGACAGTGCAGTCGAGAGTTATAATAGTTATAGACTCGTGTACTGGTTTATAGTGATATCAGTTACTTGTGATTTATTGCCACATCTCTCATCCAATATGGATCTTAGTATTTATCGTGTGTGTTAAATTATAGAATTATACATGTCATTTATCGATGCATCTTCTCAAGTGTTTATATTGTATTATCATATTCTCATCTGTAAATATCACGCATTAAAAAGTTCAGTTAATTCTTTTACAATACAAGGAGTTGTGTCGTCTAAATTTAATTAGAGCACAAGTGGGATACGACATAAACTTATGTATTATTTGGTGGCAGCGTAAAAGCGAAAGTAAATCCAGTTGTACGTCTCTGCAGTGTTAAAGGACTTCGTTATTTGTGCATTCTTTCATTGGACATACGCTACAAAGGAAGAATTTTATGAAACTTAACGGTAAGAATAACATTTTATTCTTGAAATATTTCTCGTCATATTTTGGATTAGTTATATTACCACGTGACATTCCAACGTTTTCATTTGTTTATACGTCTGAACATAACAATGGCTAGTACCCCAGAAGAAGAAAAATGGAGACAATACAAAATTAGAAGAGAAGAATTAGGTCTCAAAGGTAAAGAATTGTTGGAATATATAGACAAAAAAGAAAATGAGGATAGAGAAAGAGAGGAGAGAATAAAAGAAAGAGAATTAAAAAGAAACTATGAAGAATTAGAAAGAAAAAGAAACTATGAAGAAAGAGAATTAGAGAAAAAAAGAAACTATGAAGAATTAGAAAGAAAAAGAAACTATGAAGAATTAGAAAGACAAAGAAACCATGAAGAAAAAGAATTAGAAAGAAAATTAAATCATGAACTAGAAATAGCAAGAATAGCTGCAACTAAAGATAATACAACAACTGTAATAGAAGAGTCAAAAGGAAATTACTCGACTCAATTAAAAATGCAACCTTTCAATGGTAAAACTGAAGATATTGACACATGTTTACAATTCTTTGAACAACAATGTCAGCTACAAAAAATTCCAATCAGTGAATGGAAGTCGGAACTTTTCAAGCTTGTAAAAGATGATGCAAGAAAAGCAATCATGACAATACATAACTATGCTGAGTTGACTTATGAAGATATAAAGATGAAACTTCTGAAATATTTTAATAAAACAGAAGAACATTATCGTCACCGATTTCATGAACTAAAAATGTCAAATAAAGAACAACCTCAACAGTTCATTGATTTAGTTATGAGTGATTTAAAATCATGGCTTATGATGGCAGAAGTTGACATAAATAAACCAACTGAGATTTTAGAAATGATGGTAGTCGACAAAGTTCTTAACATGTGCACTAGAGAAGTGTTTTCCTTCATTAAACAAAGGAATGTAAAAACTGTCAAAGACCTAATAAAAGTTCTAAGTGACTATAAAGATTGCTATCCCAATGATGAAATAAGTATATCAGACATGTGTGCATCTATCGATAAATTCAAACCACGGAATGAAACATACAAATTAAAGAATGATATATACAAACCAAGATACATGAGTCAATCTAAAGATAATAATGTTTATTTTGAAAGAAGAATTTGTCATTATTGTAAGAGAAAAGGTCACATTTTGAAGTTCTGCTACTTGAGAAAGAAAGAACTAGAACAACATAGACCAGAAAAACTTTACTTACGTCAAAATAGAAACAGATCAGAACATTATTCTACTGAAAAGTATGCTAATAGAAGGTATCAAAACCAGAAAGTTCAAGATGACGGTGAAAAACTTTACTTACGTCAAAACAGAAATAGAGCAGAACTAATTATACGCAAAAGTATGCTGATAGAAAATATCCAAAACAGAAAGTTCAAGATAATGGTGAAACAGAACAATACTGTGCAAATATTATAAATACAAAAGGTCAAATAATATTTCATCCTGCTATCGTCAATGGTCAACAAATAAAATGTCTTAGAGATTCAGGTTGTACTACTGTAGTTGTTAAAAGAAGTCTGGTTAACAAAGATCAGTACATGTCAAAGAAAACACACATCAAGCTAGGAGATGGTACTATAAAGTCGTGTGACGTAGCAACCATTAAAATAGACTCACCATGGTTGGCTGGTATATGTGAAGCTATTATACTAGATAATCCTGTAAATAAAGGACTGATTGAGCGATCATACTCTAGCTATGCTTCACCTATCGTTATTGTGAAGAAGAAAAACGGAGAACCGAGAATTTGTTGTGATTATCGTAAGATCAATCAACTGACTCTAATCGATAGAGAGCCACTACCCATAGCGGAAGATTTAATCAATGAAATTGCAAAAGGAAAGATATTTACTCACCTCGACATGACGAGAGGGTTTTGGCAAATTCCACTAGAACAGAATTCGAAGCAGTATGCTGCATTTCAAACAAAAGATGGCCTCTATCAATGGACAAGAATGCCCTTTGGCCTTGTTAATAGCACGGCTACATTTAGTACAATGATGAGGCAGATATTCAGAGGTGTGAAGAATATTGTTCACTACGTGGACGATATATGTATTTTCACTGAAAACTGGGAAGATCATTTAACTGTACTAGAGATGGTATTTGGTAGGTTGCGAGAACATGGATTAACTGTAGCACCAGAGAAATGCAAAATAGGTCAACAAGAAATAAATTTTTTGGGTTTTAAAATAGGACGAGGTGGTTGCAGCATGCAAGAAGAGATAAAAGAAAAGGTCTTAAACATCAAAGTACCTACCACAAAGAAAGAAGTGAGAGCCATCTTAGGACTCTGTAATTTTTACCGAGGATTTTTTCACAACTTTTCTCAGCTACTGGAACCCTTGATAGTGTTAACAAAGAAAGTCAACCTAACAAAATTTGGTCAGAACAGTGTCAGAAGGCACTTAATGATATTATAGACAAATTCAAAGGTGACCAGATACTGGTACCTTTTGATTTAAACAGACCAATAATACTTGCCACAGATGCTTCAAGGAAAGGATTGGGTGCTTGTATAATGATTGAAATTGATGGACAGAACAGACCTGTGAAATTTATCAGTAGAAAACTGACTTGTGCAGAGAAAAACTATTCTGTTATCGAATTAGAAGCGTTGGCCATAGTCTGGTCAGTACAAAAACTACAGAAATATTTACTAGGTAATGAATTTACCATACTTGTGGATCATAAACCATTAACGTCTCAAAAAGTAATAAATAATGCAAGAATCATGCGACGGCATTTGTTACTAACTGACTACAAATTCCAGATTAAATACATAAAGGGTATAAACAATCATATACCAGATCTATTGTCGAGAATGATAATTGGGACATCTACAGACAATTAATGAATGTGGATTACTTCTTAAATGGAGAAGTTTTATACTGTCGTCATCGTCATTGAGATGTTCAACGATTGTGTCACACACAAATGAACGTTGATTAAGTTATTGTTTTTTTTTTGAGCTGATGTCACAAGACTGTTTTTATCAACGCAAGTTATCGTTGAGCACACTTTGCTCAACTTTTCGTTACAGTTAATGGAACAATTCATCGTTACTGTGAGCAGTCGTTGCTCATATTGTCATCCTGACTATGTTAAACGTGAACACTGTGAAAACAATTTTGCCATGGACATTTATTAGTATAGAGACTATTTTGTGTACAGACTATTTTGTGTAGAGACTATTATGTGAAAAGACAATTATTGATTTTTTTTGTGTTTAAACTTTGACCTGACATCATTGAAGCAAGACAGTGTAGTAAGAAACATGTTACACATATCTATCGTCGTCCTGATATTGATGAGATAATGGACTACACATCTACTCAAGGAGAACTATATATTTTTTTTCTTTTTAAAGTTTGTTACACATTCGTTTATTATTGACGTATGTATAGAGATGTAATTGTATTTATATTTTTTGAAGATTGACATGTATTACATTTTGTTTTATTGAAAAGTTTGAGAAATAATAGAATAATTAACAATGATATATCATAAGCATGTAATGCTATAAACAATGGCAAGAAAGTAATGTTAGATGATTTTATTTAAAATTGTTGATATTGCCAAAATTTCATTAGGTAATGAAATTTTTTTGGGGATAATGGGGGTGTCCTATCCCTTGTAAGTGTTTGCAGGGTCAGGCATGCATGATGCAATCACCAGTGATGCAATCACCAGTGATGCAATCACCAGTGATGCAATCACCAGTGATGCAATCACCCAGTGATGCAATCACCAGTGATGCAATCACCAAAAGATGCAATCACCCAGTGATGCAATCACCAGTGATGCAATCACCAAGTGATGCAATCACCAGTGATGCAATCACCAGTGATGCAATCACACCAGTGATGCAATCAATGATGAAATCAGTGATGCAATCACCCAGTGATGCAATCACCCCAGTGATGCAGGCAATGATGCAATCACCCAAGTGACGCAATCCATGATGCAATCAGTGATGCAATATATATCCTATAAATAGGGAAGTTACCACGGTTGAAGGAGGGGGACGGAGGCACACACACAAGAGAGAGAGAGACTAGAGACCCATGAAGGGGATACTAGATATAATACGTGGACTAAGTGGACAGTGCAGTCGAGAGTTATAATAGTTATAGACTCGTGTACTGGTTTATAGTGATATCAGTTACTTGTGATTTATTGCCACATCTCTCATCCAATATGGATCTTAGTATTTATCGTGTGTGTTAAATTATAGAATTATACATGTCATTTATCGATGCATCTTCTCAAGTGTTTATATTGTATTATCATATTCTCATCTGTAAATATCACGCATTAAAAAGTTCAGTTAATTCTTTTACAATACAAGGAGTTGTGTCGTCTGATTTAATTAGAGCACAAGTGGGATACGACAAATGCCCACTCTAATTCTTTGAAGGGTTTGAACAACTACTGATATTGATCTGTTTATTTTGACGGATAAAACAATTAGTGCGCTCTGTTATTATGAGAATGTGCATGTTTGGTGAGTTGATTGCGCGCGCACACTTGCCCAACTAGGAGGGATCACTCGTTATAATTTATATCAGCCTTTAAAAAATTTAGACGCTAAGCTAAAAATAACTCACATACCTTTTTCCTAGTGTTGTTTTCGTTGACGAAAACTAGAACTAAAACCTTCGTTGACGAAAATGTTGACTGCCCCCTCTCTCTCTTTATCTCTTCCTCCCATTTCTCCCATCCTCTCTCTCCCTCTCTCCTTCCCTCCCCTCTCTCTCCCTCCCTAACCCCTCTCTCCCTCCCTTCTTTCTCTCTCCCTCCCCTCTCCACCTCTCTCCCTCTTCCTCCCTCCCTCATTCCCTCTCTCCCTCCCTGCCCCCCTCACTCTTCATCTCTCTCCCTCCCTCTCTCCCACCCTCTCTCTCCCTCCCTCCCCTCTCTCCCTCCCTCCCATCTCTCCCTCCCTACCCCCTCTCTCCCTCCCTACCCCCTCCCTCCCTCTCCCATCTCCCCCTCTCCCCTCCTTCTCTCCCCCTGTCCATCCCCCTCCCTCCCTCTCTCCCCTCCCTCCTACCCACCTTTCCTCTCTCTCCCTCCATCACTCCCTCCCTCTCTCTCTCTCTCTCTCTCTCTCTCTCTCTCTATATATATATATATATATATATATATATATATTTAAATACTTATTATTATGGCTTCACACTTCTTCTAAAATCCTTCTTCAATCCTTTACCTTCCTCAAACTGTACAAATCAGAGAGCATGAAAAAACATCAACAATTCTTTGCATCACAAAGGCACAACACAGCACCAGAGCGCAAGTTCTATTCGATCATAAGGAAATGACGTCACAGAGGAATTTTATTTATGGCGCCGTCGAGATTACTTTAATATAGTAAAATACTAAAATAAAAAAAAAATTAATTACAATTAAACTACCCATCGAGATGAAACGAAACCTGTCCTATAACCTTCCCCATGTAATTATGTGTATGTGTAACAAATTTCACGTTATCTGTTTTTCTGGATCTTGAGTTATAAGAGAACAGACAGACAGACAGACAGACAAAAAATGCTTCTTATAAGTATATATATATATATATATATATATATATATATATATATATATATATATATATATACATATATGTTATAAATACAAATATTTATTTAAAGTTTAATAAAATTTCTGATTTATATTTGTAGAAATTGAATTTATCTCAGACCTATTCAGTAATGAAACACTCTTAGACGGAATGAAGCGTGTTTAGAGGGAATGTCAAATTGTCAGTTCGTTGGAATAAAACATTGTTTGTTAGTCGGGATGAAACATAACAAACAGCTGACCTCATTTAAAACCAATGGTCTTAAATCTACTTCAGGAAAAAAAATCCAACCCTTTACCAATGTATCACTTCAAAGAATGAATCTCACTTTTCTCACTTCAAAGAATGAATCTCACTTTTCTCACTTCAAAGAATGAATCTCACTTTTCATTACCAATGTATCACGTCAAAGAATGAATCTCACTTTTCTTTACAAATGTATCACTTCAAAGAATGAATCTCACTTTTCTTTACCAATGTATCACTTCAAAGAATGAATCTCACTTTTCTTTACCAATGTATCACTTCAAAGAATGAATCTCACTTTTCTTGACCAATGTATCACTTCAAAGAATGAATCTCACTTTTCTTTACCAATGTATCACTTCAAAGAATGAATCTCACTTTTTTTGACCAATGTATCACTTCAAAGAATGAATCTCACTTTTCTTTACCAATGTATCACTTCAAAGAATGAATCTCACTTTTCTCATTTAAAGATTTAGAACCGCTGCCTTGTTGTGAAAAGTAATCGATATTTCATTTATATAATTTAAAAAAAATGAAACGTAGATTCGATTCCCTGGAGGGGCACTGATGCCAGGTTATCGCTGCCAGCATGCGGTATCGACTTGTATCGAACGTGATAGAGATTTACCTGAAGCAGGCGACAAACTATTACGGAAATTGTTTAAACTAGACTGGATGCGTTTGATGACGGGCTGGTTTCAAATGACAAGAAAAATAAATGGGCGAAGGTGTCATTTGATTGGACATTAAATATTTGCTGAAGTGGTGTCACTTGACGTGAGTCAATGTGCAGGGCTTGAGCTGGTTGGGTCAATAATAACTCTGTGTCGGTAAATAATAAACGCACGCAAGCCCGCACACTTAAATACACATTGTCCGCGGTCTATTGTGGAAAAAAAAACAACGATCGATTGGTGGTACGAACGCAACATGTTGTCATGTTGGAAGCAATGTCTGTCTGTTCCAGTTGGTAGATGGGTTGTGTACCGGTGTTGTGACTCAAATTGCAATCAACAAAAGTGCTTGACATAAAGGCATCAAAAAATATTAGAACAACATATGTATAATCTATCATTATATATTAATAAAACAAAATATTTAGACTTTTATCTAAGCGAATATATGTGTTTGTTTATGCTTTTGTGTGTTTGCGTGTGTGTGTATATGTCTGTGTGTGTATGTCTGTACAAATATTATCTCTCTTGATTCTTCTCAGTCACATAAAACGAAAATCCTTTGTCAACAATTTATATGGACATTCTATTGACATAAATAAATTCAGACATTTTAATTACAACTAATGGATCTAAATAAACCAGCCAATCAGCTTGCATTTTATTCACTTTCAAAATTTCGGGCCGAATAAAATTAGCTTTAGCGAGCTAATGTCGGCCTATTTCATTGGTGCGCGTCAATAGACTTCAACACATTTATAGAACAAAAGAAGGAATCAAATAATTTGTTGACTATCTTGCATCTTCATTACAATTTAGGCAGGAATTACAAATATCAAATTGTTAGGTATTTGTGATTTGTAACGCTTGTTTTTTGTAGTCAAACCAGTTTCTGTATACTTTTGTATAAGCTGAGTATTATAGGATATTGTATTTTAATTTCTTAATGCATTTTAATAAATAAAAATGTATTTTTTAAATTTACTTTTTTTTAATTAAATGACAACAATTAAACTCCATTTTTTTTTCTGAGAGATTTTTTTAAAAAATGTAATAAATATTTCAATATATATAATGTATTTTTTTCCATGCCCTTATACAATAAGATTCTCTGAATAATTTAAAAAAAAACAAAAACTTTAGATACTTCGTGACAACACAGAAGGAGAATGCTGGCTAATGGAACTTATGTGGAGATAACTGTAACATACTTTATTGTCTCCCCTTGTTTCATTCAGACAAATCGTCTCGATTGATGGTAAAAAATAGACCTCAACTTACTCCTATCTCGGGATAAATATTTTTTTGTAAATTTTCAACATTGTTCGTTATGTTAGACTGCTTTCCTGTTTTGTGTTACTCTTTTAAGAACTATTTTATTATTTCAATTATTATACTTTCCATTCGACCACTCAACATTTTGTTCACTGGAAAGTATGAAGATGATTGTTGTGGCGGTTAGACGATATTTGTTGTTTTTAAGTCCAGAAGTAAATTCTGTGTATGCATTTCTCAAGTATGCATGTTTGTTTCTATATCTGAGTGTATAGTATAACATTGTACACATTTGTATTGCGTATGAAATTCAGTTGCTATATTAGTACATACAGACTTATACACATTTATTAATTTAAGACTAAAAGTTTTAATTTGAACTTTGAAAAAAAAAGTTGATGTTATTATGTATGAAGTTAAACTTATGTAAACATTAGAACCTTATTAAATGAAATCAATTGTCTGATAGCTAGGATAACGGTAACAAACAATTCAGTCCATTGTACGACTTTGGATCAGGTGCCATTTACATTTTGATCTACACTGGTCTTTACTGGAAGATCAGCAGCTCCTAATGAGCTTGTCAGTAAATATGTTTACTTAAAGACTAGCAACTGACCAGCAGTATTGAATTACTTCAACTAGCAACTGACCAGCAGTATTGAATTACTTCAACTAGCAACTGACCAGCAGTATTGAATTACTTCAACTAGCAACTGACCAGCAGTATTGAATTACTTCAACTAGCAACTGACCAGCAGTATTGAATTACTTCAACTAGCAACTGACCAGCAGTATTGAATTACTTCAACTAGCAACTGACCAGCAGTATTGAATTACTTCAACTAGCAACTGAACAGCAGTATTGAATTACTTCAACTAGCAACTGACCAGCAGTATTGAATTACTTCAACTAGCAACTGACCAGCAGTATTGAAATACTTCAACTAGCAACTGACCAGCAGTATTGAATTACTTCAACTAGCAACTGACCAGCAGTATTGAATTACTTCAACTAGCAACTGACCAGCAGTATTGAATTACTTTAACTAGCAACTGACCAGCAGTATTGAATTACTTCAACTAGCAACTGACTAGCAGTATTGAATTACTTCAAGTCAACTCAGTACAAATATTGCACAATGATGATCTCCACAATACCTATTTCACTTATCAACAGAATGGTATATAAAAAAATGTCTTTACTGAGAACTGCAAAGTCTTTTTCACTTTTTCTAAGTATTCAAACTTTAAGTACTAAGGGTTGGATTGAAAAATCCATATTTGCAGAAGATATTTTTAAGAAATTTTGGGTGGCATTGAGAAGAGACTGGGGGGTGTCGGTCCTAGCTAATAATCATTTAGAAGTAGTTTGTAAAGAATTAAATTAGTTTTCGCACTTAACGTTGTAAATGAAATCAAAATTGATGTGGCCCAATGTATGAATTTGTAGCTTACTATGTGACATACCGTCTTTAACGCTAATGTTGTCAAGTTACTATGTGACATACCGTCTGTAACGCTAATGTTGCCAAGTTACTATGTGACATACCGTCTGTAACGCTAATGTTGTCAAGTTACTATGTGACATACCGTCTGTAACGCTAATGTTGCCAAGTTACTATGTGACATACTGTTTGTAACGCTAATGTTGTCAATTTACTATGTGACATACCGTCTGTAACGCTAATGTTGCAAAGTTATTATGTGACATACCGTCTGTAACGTTAATGTTGCCAAGTTACTATGCTCACGTACGCTGTGACATACTTAGAGCAGTTGTAGGTCATGGTCGAATACATATAAATAACTAATCATTCCATAAAGAATAGACACAATTTGGACCAATAACACGAAATACCACAGTCTCTAACTCAATATTTAAATTAGCGAGGTCATATCATCTTCCAATACTCACCATCTTCCAATACTCACCATCTTCCAATACTCACCATCTTACAATACTCACCATCTTACAATACTCACATCTTACAATACTCACCATCTTACAATACTCACCATCTTACAATACTCACCATCTTACAATACTCACCATCTTACAATACTCACCATCCTACAATACTCACCATCCTACAATACTCACCATCCTACAATACTCACCATCCTACAATACTCACCATCCTACAATACTCACCATCTTACATAACTCACCATCCTACAATACTCACCATCTTACAATACTCACCATCTTACAATACTCACCATCTTACAATACTCACCATCTTACAATACTCACCATCCTACAATACTCACCATCCTACAATACTCACCATCTTACAATACTCACCATCCTACAATACTCACCATCTTACAAAACTCACCATCCTACAATACTCACCATCTTACAATACTCACCATCTTACAATACTCACCATCTTACAATACTCACCATTTAGACAGACAGACATTGAAATGAGAAAATTCACAACATCAGTTTTAACTTCTATATCAGAGTGAAGTTTTATTATGCTACATATGCAAATATTTTATTAAAACTTCGTTTAAAAAGTATAAATAGAATGAACTTTGTTCTCAACCAGTCTCTGAAACTTTAACTGACTAGAGGACAAAATTTATTCATTGGCTGAGTAATATTCCGCCCAATTATAATATCTTCTGCAAGTTTGTTTCAGTTATTTACACGTGGTAACAAATTAGACAGGAGGAGCAATTCACTAAATACAGACATATTTCGCGTTTTTAATATCTACTTCATATAAGCATTATATGTGTTGCATGTTGTGTCGAATTAAATGAAAAAACAATAAATAGGAAACATAATGGATATTAAACGGGATGTAAACAATAATACAAACATTTTAAAATGTTTTAAAACATTTTTTTTCCCAAAAATTCCAGAAATAAAAATATATTTTTCTTATTGATAGTTATGTCTCGTCAAAAGGTATCAATTTCAAAATGTTTGTGTCAATAAAGCTATCAAATTATATTAAAAAATCAATTTTAACAGAGTTAGTGCAATACAGTAACGATGTACAGTGTGTTATATAGAGTATTGAGGGTTTTATGCTCATTTTGATGACTTTACAATTTATATCCAACAATCACAGATCTAGTGTTTCAAGTTCTGTTACTCTGTACAATCAAACCGCTGTGGGATAACTCTTCAGCAAAGCATTACTTCCGACAAAATGGACATAGAAATTGTTTTTCTCTCCGATCTGGAATCTGGCAGTCAATGACAGCCTCTGGACACATGTCAAACCTCGTGATACATTCTGGACATTTCACCGCCATCCACAACTTTTTTTTATCAAACCATCAAACCTTTCATTTTCTCCCCTCGCTTTATATTTCACTTCTTCGTATTTTTTTTTTTTTGAATCCTTAATCTCTGTACACCGTGCAAGTAATAGGAAACATTTTAAAGAACAAGTAGAGAGAGAAATTGGATCTCACTCCCTCTCTCACTCTCTCTCTCTCTCTCACACTCTCCCTCTCTCTCTCTCTCTCTCTCTCTCTATGTGTGTGTGTGTGTGTGCCAATAAAAACCTGTGTAACATGTATAAATCTCTCTCTGTCTTTAAATATATGTACAACTAAATCTTTTTTACCTTTAACAATCTTTATCTATAAACATCTCCATCTCTCTATCTCTGTCTATCTATCTATCTATCTATTCATTTATTCACCCTCTTTCTGTTCACATCTCTCTCTCTCTCTCTCTCTCTCTCTCTCTCTCTCTCTCTCTATGTATATATATATATATATATATATATATATATATATATATATATATATATATATCGATGTGCACAATTAGTTGTGAGCTGATATGATCATTGAAATATTGTCCTACAAACACAGTGTTCAAATGCCGTGTGACATTAAAATGTTGGAAACAAATATATGCCGGTCAGCTATCACTGAGACCGGCATTATTATGATTCACTCGAAAACATTTTTTTTAACCAAATATTTGTCCCTGGACAAGTTTTGTCAAAGTGATGACTTCATGGATACTGCAGTGGCTATATAACTTTGACTCGTCAGCTGACTGACGTTTATCACCTTATTTTAATGCACCTTACTGACCTATATTACTTTACATTACTGGCCTATATTACTTTATATTATTCCCATCCTCTTTTTAATGTACATTTTGCTGTCTTTCTATAAATCTATCTTGTGTCTGTCGGTCCATCCACCTGTATGTCTCTTTTCTGAATGTCCTTTTACATCTCTGTCTCCTGTCCAACTATTTATCTGCCCGTGTCCAGTCTTTCTATTTGTCTCTGTGTCTGTCTTTCTGTGTATCGATATCTTTTTCAGGTAGGTCTATCTAACCCTCCTGTCTAACAGATTATCTATTAATTCCATGCCTCACTGTCCACCTATCTATCTTGCTGTCTATACGTCTATCTAAATATCTCTTTGTGTATCTGTCCATCAATCTCGCTGTCTATCTGTCCATCAATCTATCAATCACCGTCTATCTGTCCATCAATCTCGCTGTCTATCTGTCCATTAATCTATCAATCACCGTCTATCTGTCCATCAATCTATCAATCACCGTCTATCTGTCCATCAATCTATCTTTTACCGTATATCTGTCCATCAATCTATCTTTCACTGTCTATCTGTCCATCAATCTATCAATCACCGTCTATCTGTCCATCAATCTATCTTTCACTGTCTATCTGTCCATCAATCTATCAATCACTGTCTATCTGTCCATCAATTTATCAATCCCCGTCTATCTTTCCATCAATGTATCAATCACCGTCTATCTGTCAATAAATCTATCAATCACTGTCTATCTGTCCATCAATCTATCTTTCACTGTCTATCTGTCCATCAATCTATCAATCACCGTCTATCTGTCCATCAATCTATCTTTCACTGTCTATCTGTCCATCAATCTATCTTTCACTGTCTATCTGTCCATCAATCTATCCATCACCGTCTATCTGTCCATCAATCTATCAATCACCGTCTATATGTCCATCAATCTATCTTTCACCGTCTATCTGTCCATCAATCTATCTTTCACCGTCTATCTGTCCATCAATCTATCAATCACCGTCTATCTGTCCATCAATCTATCCATCACCGTCTATCTGTCCATCAATCTATCTTTCACCGTCTATCTGTCCATCAATCTATCAATCACCGTCTATCTGTCCATCAATCTATCCATCACCGTCTATCTGTCCATCAATCTATCAATCACTGTCTATCTGTCAATCAATCTATCAATCACTGTCTATCTGTCCATCAATCTATCCATCACCGTCTATCTGTCCATCAATCTATCCATCACCGTCTATCTGTCCATCAATCTATCCATCACCGTCTATCTGTCCATCAATCTATCAATCACCGTCTATCTGTCCATCAATCTATCAATCACCGTCTATCTGTCCATCAATCTATCCATCACCGTCTATCTGTCCATCAATCTATCAATCACCGTCTATCTGTCCATCAATCTATCAATCACCGTCTATCTGTCCATCTATCTATCTTTCACTGTCTATCTGTCCATCAATCTATCCATCACCGTCTATCTGTCCAGCAATCTATCAATCACCGTCTATCTGTCCATCAATCTATGAATCACTGTCTATCTGTCCATCAATCTTTTTTTCACTGTCTATCTGTCCATCAATCTATCAATCGCCGTCTATCTGTCCATCAATCTATCTTTCACTGTCTATCTGTCCATCAATCTATCTTTCACTGTCTATCTGTCCATCAATCTATCAATCACTGTCTATCTGTCCATCAATCTATCAATCACTGTCTATCTGTCCATCAATCTATCAATCACCGTCTATCTGTCCATCAATCTATCCATCACCGTCTATCTGTCCATCAATCTATCTTTCACCGTCTATCTGTCCATCAATCTATCAATCACCGTCTATCTGTCCATCAATCTATCCATCACCGTCTATCTGTCCATCAATCTATCAATCACTGTCTATCTGTCAATCAATCTATCAATCACTGTCTATCTGTCCATCAATCTATCCATCACCGTCTATCTGTCCATCAATCTATCCATCACCGTCTATCTGTCCATCAATCTATCAATCACCGTCTATCTGTCCATCAATCTATCAATCACCGTCTATCTGTCCATCAATCTATCCATCACCGTCTATCTGTCCATCAATCTATCAATCACCGTCTATCTGTCCATCAATCTATCCATCACCGTCTATCTGTCCATCAATCTATCAATCACCGTCTATCTGTCCATCAATCTATCAATCACCGTCTATCTGTCCATCTATCTATCTTTCACTGTCTATCTGTCCATCAATCTATCAATCACCGTCTATCTGTCCAGCAATCTATCAATCACCGTCTATCTGTCCATCAATCTATGAATCACTGTCTATCTGTCCATCAATCTTTTTTTCACTGTCTATCTGTCCATCAATCTATCAATCGCCGTCTATCTGTCCATCAATCTATCTTTCACTGTCTATCTGTCCATCAATCTATCTTTCACTGTCTATCTGTCCATCAATCTATCAATCACTGTCTATCTGTCCATCAATCTATCAATCACTGTCTATCTGTCCATCAATCTATCAATCACCGTCTATCTGTCCATCAATCTATCCATCACCGTCTATCTGTCCATCAATCTATCTTTCACCGTCTATCTGTCCATCAATCTATCAATCACCGTCTATCTGTCCATCAATCTATCCATCACCGTCTATCTGTCCATCAATCTATCAATCACTGTCTATCTGTCAATCAATCTATCAATCACTGTCTATCTGTCCATCAATCTATCCATCACCGTCTATCTGTCCATCAATCTATCCATCACCGTCTATCTGTCCATCAATCTATCAATCACCGTCTATCTGTCCATCAATCTATCAATCACCGTCTATCTGTCCATCAATCTATCCATCACCGTCTATCTGTCCATCAATCTATCAATCACCGTCTATCTATCCATCAATCTATCAATCACCGTCTATCTGTCCATCTATCTATCTTTCACTGTCTATCTGTCCATCAATCTATCAATCACCGTCTATCTGTCCATCAATCTATCAATCACCGTCTATCTGTCCAGCAATCTATCAATCACCGTCTATCTGTCCATCAATCTATGAATCACTGTCTATCTGTCCATCAATCTATGAATCACTGTCTATCTGTCCATCAATCTTTTTTTCACTGTCTATCTGTCCATCAATCTTTTTTTCACTGTCTATCTGTCCATCAATCTATGAATCACTGTCTATCTGTCCATCAATCTTTTTTTCACTGTCTATCTGTCCATCAATCTATCTTTCACTGTCTATCTGTCCATCAATCTATCTTTCACTGTCTATCTGTCCATCAATCTATCTTTCACTGTCTATCTGTCCATCAATCTATCAATCACTGTCTACCTGTCCATCAATCTATCAATCACCGTCTATCTGTCCATCAATCTATCTTTCACTGTCTATCTGTCCATCAATCTATCAATCACCGTCTATCTGTCCATCAATTTATCAATCACCGTCTATCTGTCCATCAATCTATCAATCGCCGTCTATCTGTCTATCAATCTATCAATCACCGTCTATCTGTCCATCAATCTATTAATTACCGTCTATCTGTCCATCAATCTTTCACTGTCTATCTGTCCATCAATCTATCTTTCACTGTCTATCTGTCCATCAATCTATCAATCACCGTCTATCTGTCCATCAATCTATCAATCGCCGTCTATCTGTCTATCAATCTATCAATCACCGTCTATCTGTCCATCAATCTAGCAATCACCGTCTATCTGTTTATCAATCTATCTTTCACTGTCTATCTGTCCATCAATCTATCTTTCACCGTCTATCTGTCCATCAATCTATCAATCACCGTCTATCTGTCCATCAATCTATCAATCACTGTCTATCTGTCCATCAATCTATCTTTCACTGTCTATTTGTCCATCAATCTATCAATCACTGTCTATCTGTCCATCAATCTATCTTTCACTGTCTATCTGTCCATCAATCTATCAATCACCGTCTATCTGTCCATCAATCTATCAATCACCGTCTATCTGTCCATCTATCTATCTTTCACTGTCTATCTGTCCATCTATCTATCAATCACCGTCTATCTGTCCAGCAATCTATCAATCACCGTCTATCTGTCCATCAATCTATGAATCACTGTCTATCTGTCCATCAATCTTTTTTTCACTGTCTATCTGTCCATCAATCTATCAATCGCCGTCTATCTGTCCATCAATCTATCTTTCACTGTCTATCTGTCCATCAATCTATCTTTCACTGTCTATCTGTCCATCAATCTATCAATCACTGTCTATCTGTCCATCAATCTATCAATCACTGTCTATATGTCCATCAATCTATCAATCACCGTCTATCTGTCCATCTATCTATCTTTCACTGTCTATCTGTCCATCAATCTATCAATCACTGTCTATCTGTCCATCAATCTATCAAACACCGTCTGTCTGTCCATCAATCTATCAATCACTGTCTATCTGTCCATCAATCTATCAATCACTGTCTATCTGTCCATCAATCTATCAATCACTGTCTATCTGTCCATCAATCTATCAATCACTGTCTATCTGTCAATCAATCTATCAATCACCGTCTATCTGTCCATCAATCTATCTTTCACTGTCTACCTGCCCATCAATCTATCAATTACCGTCTATCTGTCCATCAATCTATCAATCACCGTCTATCTGTCCATCAATCTATGAATCACTGTCTATCTGTCCATCAATCTATCTTTAACTGGCTATTTGTCCATCAATCTATCAATCACCGTCTATCTGTCCATTAATCTATCTTTCACTGTCTATCTGTCCATCAATCTATCTTTCACTGTCTATCTGTCCATCAATCTATCAATCACCGTCTATCTGTCCATCAATCTATGAATCACTGTCTATCTGTCCATCAATCTATCAATCACCGTCTATCTGTCCATCAATCTATCTTTCACTGTCTATCTGTCCATCAATCTATCAATCACCGTCTATCTGTTCATCAATCTATCAATCACCGTCTATCTGTCCATCAATCTATCTTTCACCGTCTTTCTGTCCATCAATCTATCAATCACCGTCTATCTATCCATCAATCTATCAATCACCGTCTATCTGTCCATCAATCTATCAATCACCGTCTATCTGTCCATCAATTTATCAATCACCGTCTATCTGTCCATCAATCTATCAATCACCGTCTATCTGTCCATCAATCTATCTTTTACCGTATATCTGTCCATCAATCTATCTTTCACTGTCTATCTGTCCATCAATCTATCAATCACCGTCTATCTGTCCATCAATCTATCTTTCACTGTCTATCTGTCCATCAATCTATCAATCACTGTCTATCTGTCCATCAATTTATCAATCCCCGTCTATCTTTCCATCAATGTATCAATCACCGTCTATCTGTCAATAAATCTATCAATCACTGTCTATCTGTCCATCAATCTATCTTTCACTGTCTATCTGTCCATCAATCTATCAATCACCGTCTATCTGTCCATCAATCTATCTTTCACTGTCTATCTGTCCATCAATCTATCTTTCACTGTCTATCTGTCCATCAATCTATCCATCACCGTCTATCTGTCCATCAATCTATCAATCACCGTCTATATGTCCATCAATCTATCTTTCACCGTCTATCTGTCCATCAATCTATCTTTCACCGTCTATCTGTCCATCAATCTATCAATCACCGTCTATCTGTCCATCAATCTATCCATCACCGTCTATCTGTCCATCAATCTATCTTTCACCGTCTATCTGTCCATCAATCTATCAATCACCGTCTATCTGTCCATCAATCTATCCATCACCGTCTATCTGTCCATCAATCAATCAATCACTGTCTATCTGTCAATCAATCTATCAATCACTGTCTATCTGTCCATCAATCTATCCATCACCGTCTATCTGTCCATCAATCTATCCATCACCGTCTATCTGTCCATCAATCTATCCATCACCGTCTATCTGTCCATCAATCTATCAATCACCGTCTATCTGTCCATCAATCTATCAATCACCGTCTATCTGTCCATCAATCTATCCATCACCGTCTATCTGTCCATCAATCTATCAATCACCGTCTATCTGTCCATCAATCTATCAATCACCGTCTATCTGTCCATCTATCTATCTTTCACTGTCTATCTGTCCATCAATCTATCCATCACCGTCTATCTGTCCAGCAATCTATCAATCACCGTCTATCTGTCCATCAATCTATGAATCACTGTCTATCTGTCCATCAATCTTTTTTTCACTGTCTATCTGTCCATCAATCTATCAATCGCCGTCTATCTGTCCATCAATCTATCTTTCACTGTCTATCTGTCCATCAATCTATCTTTCACTGTCTATCTGTCCATCAATCTATCAATCACTGTCTATCTGTCCATCAATCTATCAATCACTGTCTATCTGTCCATCAATCTATCAATCACCGTCTATCTGTCCATCAATCTATCCATCACCGTCTATCTGTCCATCAATCTATCTTTCACCGTCTATCTGTCCATCAATCTATCAATCACCGTCTATCTGTCCATCAATCTATCCATCACCGTCTATCTGTCCATCAATCTATCAATCACTGTCTATCTGTCAATCAATCTATCAATCACTGTCTATCTGTCCATCAATCTATCCATCACCGTCTATCTGTCCATCAATCTATCCATCACCGTCTATCTGTCCATCAATCTATCAATCACCGTCTATCTGTCCATCAATCTATCAATCACCGTCTATCTGTCCATCAATCTATCCATCACCGTCTATCTGTCCATCAATCTATCAATCACCGTCTATCTGTCCATCAATCTATCCATCACCGTCTATCTGTCCATCAATCTATCAATCACCGTCTATCTGTCCATCAATCTATCAATCACCGTCTATCTGTCCATCTATCTATCTTTCACTGTCTATCTGTCCATCAATCTATCAATCACCGTCTATCTGTCCAGCAATCTATCAATCACCGTCTATCTGTCCATCAATCTATGAATCACTGTCTATCTGTCCATCAATCTTTTTTTCACTGTCTATCTGTCCATCAATCTATCAATCGCCGTCTATCTGTCCATCAATCTATCTTTCACTGTCTATCTGTCCATCAATCTATCTTTCACTGTCTATCTGTCCATCAATCTATCAATCACTGTCTATCTGTCCATCAATCTATCAATCACTGTCTATCTGTCCATCAATCTATCAATCACCGTCTATCTGTCCATCAATCTATCCATCACCGTCTATCTGTCCATCAATCTATCTTTCACCGTCTATCTGTCCATCAATCTATCAATCACCGTCTATCTGTCCATCAATCTATCCATCACCGTCTATCTGTCCATCAATCTATCAATCACTGTCTATCTGTCAATCAATCTATCAATCACTGTCTATCTGTCCATCAATCTATCCATCACCGTCTATCTGTCCATCAATCTATCCATCACCGTCTATCTGTCCATCAATCTATCAATCACCGTCTATCTGTCCATCAATCTATCAATCACCGTCTATCTGTCCATCAATCTATCCATCACCGTCTATCTGTCCATCAATCTATCAATCACCGTCTATCTGTCCATCAATCTATCTTTCACTGTCTACCTGCCCATCAATCTATCAATTACCGTCTATCTGTCCATCAATCTATCAATCACCGTCTATCTGTCCATCAATCTATGAATCACTGTCTATCTGTCCATCAATCTATCTTTAACTGGCTATTTGTCCATCAATCTATCAATCACCGTCTATCTGTCCATTAATCTATCTTTCACTGTCTATCTGTCCATCAATCTATCTTTCACTGTCTATCTGTCCATCAATCTATCAATCACCGTCTATCTGTCCATCAATCTATGAATCACTGTCTATCTGTCCATCAATCTATCAATCACCGTCTATCTGTCCATCAATCTATCTTTCACTGTCTATCTGTCCATCAATCTATCAATCACCGTCTATCTGTTCATCAATCTATCAATCACCGTCTATCTGTCCATCAATCTATCTTTCACCGTCTTTCTGTCCATCAATCTATCAATCACCGTCTATCTATCCATCAATCTATCAATCACCGTCTATCTGTCCATCAATCTATCAATCACCGTCTATCTGTCCATCAATTTATCAATCACCGTCTATCTGTCCATCAATCTATCAATCACCGTCTATCTGTCCATCAATCTATCAATCGCCGTCTATCTGTCCATCAATCTATCCATCACCGTCTATCTGTCCATCAATCTATCAATCACCGTCTATCTGTCCATCAATCTATCAATCACCGTCTATCTGTCCATCAATCTATCAATCACCGTCCATCTGTCCATCAATCTATCCATCACCGTTTATCGGTTCACCTATCTATGAGTGTTCCATCGAGGTGTCTCTCTGCTAATTTTTTCAGAGTGTGTGTATACACTTGTGAAAGTATGAATATCATATTGACATAAAAAATAGTGAAGAATATGCAGTTAACTAATTTCTATTATCTTAAAAAAAATTCTATTTCATATTTTTTTTTACATTATAACCTAAACTAAAATGGCGTTATATTTCTATGACGTCTTTCAGTGAAACCGACCGCCATATTCAAATGACCAGCTCCAGTGTCATGAAGGACGAAATGTTAATGTCAAAATATTTGCATACATTGCTGTAGGTCACGCTGTGGGTTTTTTTTCTGTATTTGATAGATTTATGTATGTCCGAGCTGGTCAGCTGCCACCTACCATAATTATAACATCGCGGAGTTATGTCCCCCCATTATACATCTCAGGGGAGGTAACATTTTCTCATCCGTCACATAAAAAATGACCAGCGTTTCATTATACCGAACGTTGTTCATCGTAATCTCTCCCCCCTCCCCGCCACACCCTTTGTATTATTTAGTCCATGTCCGTCTTCATAATGACCAGTGGATATTAAACAGCCTATAATGTCCATCTTTTTATGCAACAATAATACATGAGACACATTTCGATCATTGCAGAAAGCCAAACGACCTATTATTATTGCTAGTAATGCTCATTAGTAATGACAAGGCAGATTAAGTAGACCAATCAGTTGAACTTATCAAGTCAATAAAAAGTATTATGTAACCCATTAGTTGTACTCGTGTGTACTTGTGTGTATTTTAACCAGGCAGTACAATGCATTACGTAGACTATCAGTTTGTACACACATGTATTGTAACCAGGCAATACAATACATTAGGTAACCTGTTAGCTTGTACACACATGTGTTTTAAGTTTTTAACCAGGCAGTACAATGCATTACGTAGTCTATTAGTTTGTAGATACATGTATTGTAATCAGGTTGTACAATGCGCTACGTAGACTGTCAGTTTGTACACACATGTATTGTAACCAGGCAATACAATACATTAGGTAACCTGTTAGTTTGTACACACATGTGTTTTAACCAGGCAGTACAATGCATTATGTAACCTATTAGTTTGTACACACATGTATTGTAACCAGGCAATACGATGTAATCCGTTAAACCTGCACCCATTGACAAAATCACAATAGTCTTTGTGAACATGTACCTCCAACTAGTTGTATTGCTAGTACCCTTACTTTATTTGGGGGGGGGGGCACATACCGAGATATTTTGTCCGTTCTCCGATACAAATTTATTCTGTGATATTTATATATACACCTTTCCTAAACCGCCTTATATTACTTACTGGTACTAACCTACATTAATGACTGACCTCTATTACTTACTGGCCTTTTTTACTTAACGGTACTAACCTACATTACTTACTGGCCCATATTACTTACTGACCTATATTACATACTGGCCTCTATTACTTACTGGCCTATATTACTTAACGGTACTAACCTACATTACTTACTGGCCTAAATTACTTACTGGTACCAACCTACATTAATGACTGACCTATATTACATACTGGCCTCTATTACTTACTAGCCTATATTATTTACTGGTACTAACCTATATTACTTACTGGCATTAATTACATACAGGCCTATATTACTTACTGGCATTAATTACATACAGGCCTATATTACTTACTGGCATTAATTACATACAGGCCTATATTACTTACTGGCATTAATTACATACAGGCCTATATTACTTACTGGCCTTTGTCACTGTATATATTATGACGATTTCAAACTGTATTTAAAGTTACTCATACCAATGCGGTACCATTTTCATTTTATAAAACACAAAAAAAACCAAAACACCAAATAAAACAAATATCAAAAATATAACAAATATAAACACATATAACAAATATAAACAAATATAACATATATTACAAATATGACAAATATGGTTTTTAGTTAAAGTGAATTTCCAGCACAAGTAATTTTTTTTTTTAACAAGTGGAACTTAGAGTAGTTGACTGAGTGGCTGAACAAGATTGGTACTGAAGTGTGAGTTTGAGAACCACTCATACAGATGTTCAGCCGTGTCTACATTTAATAAAACACTTCCAGATAGTGTTGGTGTCTGATATTGAATAGTTTTGTAATGTATTGACACATGGTAGAGGTACACTTCCAGATAGTGTTGGTTTCTGATATTGAATAGTTTTGAAATGTATTGACACATGGTAGAGGTACACTTCCAGATAGTGTTGCAGCCTGATATTGAATAGTTTTGTTATGTATTGACACATGGTAGAGGTACACTTCCAGATAGTGTTGGAGCCTGATATTGAATAGTTTTGTAATGTATTGACACATGGTAGAGGTACACTTCCAGATAGTGTTGCAGCCTGATATTGAATAGTTTTGTTATGTATCGACACATGGTAGAGATAATTTAGTTTCAAGAGTGCGTGTATGTCTGAATGGGTGAAAAGTCTGTGTAAATACATAGTTACATATATATGTATATTTGTCTGAATGGATGGATGTATGTATAAGCATCTGTCTGTTTATGAAAGTATCTTTTATTTATGAATGCTTCTTTTTATGTATGACTGCATATGAAAGTGCATGAAAGTTTTGACTGAATGTATGTATATATTTTATTCATAATATATCAGTGTTTCGATGTATTTACCTGTTTGCACACTCACACAAACATAAACAAGCACGCACGCGCGCGCACATACCCACCCGTATGACAAATATAACGAAAAACTGTAACAGTTTCATCGGTCCATATGAGTATGACCATACCATACCAAACTGGCACATAAACGTCAACAGTAATAATAAGTACAAATACTAAGACAAAGATCAGATATTGTAGTTAAATTAAGTACGTAGAAATAAATACTTGTATTAACATACATATCAGTCGAAAAGTTCTGAATTCTATCCTATGTGTGCATGTAAAGTACACAACTGGGAAAAAAAAATCTTCTAAATTCTACCTTTGATTTCACAACGTTAACAAAGCTCATGGAGATTTAGTTAGAAATACCCCCTCCCCCTCTCACCACACCCCTTCGTCCAATACTTCGATCTACATCAATCAGTCTACACTCCAGTCTGTCTGGAACTTCAAGACCGACGTCTGGATGGGCTCTGGGACCAGAGTGTAAATATTGGCACAGAGTGAATCTACAGCAATGGATATACTACTATACAGCAAACAATGATAGAACGGGTTAGTGAGACCTTGGTCATGTGATAGGTCTCCATTCTCGTCCTGGACATGTTCCACATACCTCGAACCACCAGCCTCGCTCTCAGTTTAGTTGAATACATATGTGGTCACGTGATTGTCACGGAGTGAGTAATTCTGTTCTCTTCATTGTGAAAGTGACATAATGCTCCTCAACAATCCTCACATTGCATGTGAGTTCAAGAATGACATGATATTAACAGTACTTTATCATGTTTCACATGATGAAAATAAAGAATGGACCAAAGAAATGCCAGTCCTAGTTTTGACTAGCGCCCTGAGCTTTTTTATTTTTTTTTTAAAGTAACATTAAACACATTTGAACAAAACGAAAACCTGATGACAAACATGAAGCACATGATCCTTACTGCCTGCTGCGTGTGATGTCGGTATCTTGTGCCACAAATCGGTGTACAATTATCAATCGGAGAATTACATTGCTGCAATTAAAACAAACACATAATTCTTAGCAGCATTGAACCAAGGAATGCACCATTTCGCACACAACTGTGATTACAGTTTTAGTTTCTAGAATTACATTACAGTTAAAGATGTTTTTTTTTTGTGTTTATACGACCCACCTGCAAAGAAAAACTACGATATAAATGAAACAGGAAACAATTATTAAATGTATACATAGCTTTCCTCTTCTACTTTCAAGGTTTACAAACTTATATATATTGTCACGGGTTGTGACTAATCTGTCGAAACCATCCCCCTTACTCCAACCCTTAACTTAATAGTATTACTAACATTAAGACGTATATTATACCATGCATAGTAATATACGTTCCCGTTCTCTAGTGTTCCCCCCCCTTTTACCCCACCCCCGTAATTGCGTCATAAGAGCAGGTGGTCAGCGAAACCTCCGCCGATGAACAGGACAGTAGTTGGCAGAAACACGTTACATTCCTCGCGGGATTCTCCCTGGCCACTGGGCTCCTGTTCAAAAGCCGACAAAGGAACGGATGTCCAGTTACTACTGTCTTTGTCGGTATGACGTACTTCTGCCCCCCTCCCCATCTAGGCTCCACCCCCTGATTTGAAAGAAACAGATATTATAATTGATTGGCTAGGGGTCACGTGGAAGAAAGTGTTTGAGTAATGTAAGATAGTTTTATAGACATTCGACCGGTGAGCCGGGCGGTGTCGAGTCGCATTTTCGACTGAGTGATAGAGAGTCGATTGATGTGTCTCTGAGAGAGAGAGAGAGAGAGAGAGAGAGAGAGAAGGGTGATCTATCGAGAGAACGTCCTTTTGATTCTATTCATTGATACTGGATTAATCTTGGGCATTTTTGGATTACTTTTGCTTATGATTTTAAAGACCACCAGATCTCTGTTACGGACTGGTGGCTCTGTAAATAAATATATTTTGTTGCTGTACACACTTGTTGAATTGATCATAGTCACTCGTTGTACGTTAAATTGTTGTTGAGACTGTGTGAGGTAGAAACACAAATACAAATACAAGTCACCATTGAGTCAGCCCTCATACTCTTAGCGACAAGCCAAGAGCACCCTCATAGGGGTCCTCAACATATATATACATATATTTATATATATATATATATATATATATATATATATATATATATATATATATATTTACAGAGAGAGAGAGAAAAAGAGGGAGAGAGGAGAGACAGAGAGAGAGTTTTAACTATGCATATAAAAAGATTCTCGAACGATTTACTAAACATTTCTATTTTGCCGCAGCCCACCTGAAATTTGCCCGCGACCCACCAATGGGTGGCGATCATACTTTGAGAACCACTAATGTACAGCTTGACTTTTCTGTTTTTTTGTGGATAAATCAAATTTAAATTTAAGCCAGTTACATTAAATAGTTTTTTGTTTCAAACATCTGCCTATGTATGCTTCAAATGTATGCTGCCAACTTATGCTGCCTATGTATGCTTCAAATGTATGCTGCCAACTTATGCTGCCTATGTATGCTTCAAATGTATGCTGCCAATTTATGCTGCCTATGTATGCTTCAAATGTATGCTGCCAATTTATGCTGCCTATGTATGCTTCAAATGTATGCTGCCAATTTATGCTGCCTATGTATGCTTCAAATGTATGTTGCCAATTTATGCTGCCTATGTATGCTTCAAATGTATGCTGCCAACTTATGCTGCCTATGTATGCTTCAAATGTATGCTGCCAACTTATGCTGCCTATGTATGCTTCAAATGTATGCTGCCAATTTATGCTGCCTATGTATGCTTCAAATGTATGCTGCCAATTTATGCTGCCTATGTATGCTTCAAATGTATGCTGCCAATTTATGCTGCCTATGTATGCTTCAAATGTATGCTGCCAATTTATGCTGCCTATGTATGCAATGGCGCAGCGAGTTTAACTCGCACCCGGGGCACAATACCTTTTTAGCGCCCCCCCCCTATTCAAAACTCATATAATATATGTAAATTATACCATTTGGCACCCCTTTGTGAGTAGCGCCCTTGACATGATGCTCCCTTTGCTCCCCACTACGCCACTGTATGTATCCCGCCAACGTATGCTGCCAACGTATGCTCCTATGTTTTCTGCAAACCTATGCTACCAATGTATTTTGCATATGTATGCTTCATATTAACAAATATTCTCACACACTATTTTAAAACTAGCAAACGTTAGAATACCAACTCACACATTGGTATACACTAGGGGCAAACTTATCTCAACACTACTTCCTCCGTCCTAACAGCTGCTGCCCTTATATCATTTGGTGACCAGAACCTGCAGGTCAGTCGTATTCCCTTCAGGTTGGTTTGGACAATATTTACATAAGTAACCAACGGGTTCCGGTATACATACTGCACTATGACACTGGAAGATAACAACAGTTGTTGACGTAAAAATACTGTTGGTCATTCATTCAAATTAAAATGAAGCTTACTGTTGATAATTGATCTATTTTGCACTCTCTAGTCAGCCATAAAACTTAAGAGATTTGTATGAAAATGGTTAAACATTAAGAAAACACTAAAAAGCAAAAACTGTTGGGGGAAAAATAAAATCGAAAAAAGTCTTCGGTATTCCCCCTTAAAGAACAGTTTAATGTCCAATAATGTCCAAAAATAAAACTGTTTATTACAAAGGTAGCTTAACAATTAAGATGTAAATAATACAATAAATTTTTATCTATAATTTTTATATGCATTACAACTATGTATCTATTCAACTCTTTACATAGCTATATATTTCAATAAATCCCAATCTACTAAATGACAAATGTGCCAATCTACCATCACATCAAGTTATAAACTCAGCGGTCACGGTTTATTTCATGCTAGTGGTTAGGGTATTGGTTAGGGTATTGGTTAAACAAAATGTAAGTAAAATCCAACTAAATATGAACTTTTTGTACTTATGAATAGCCTGTATCGACCCCTTCTCTAACTCATTAAAATTGGAGTTTAACGATCTATTGCAACAATACTATCACAACACTGACAGTTCCTGATAGTTCAATCAATGACATTTGTCAGCCTGTGAATAGATTACAAACGGGACACAATCTTTACTGGTTTATTCTTAGTTACTCTTAATCTTCACGACACATGTAGCTTCCCACGTCCACAGACTGGGGTATAAATAGCCGCCGACATTACCAGCCAATCATCAACTGATATCCCTTTGATCTTCAGTCTCTACGGCCTTCCAGATGACCTTTGACATGGATGGTAAATGGGGTCATTAGGTCATCACTGATTAATACATGATCCTTTAGGATTACGCCGTATCATAGCAAATTTTAAAAAAAAACTGTATCTATGAAGACGTACACAGTGTGCGGGCCCCCCCTCCCCCCGACCCCTCCCAGAGCAAACAACCTACTTGTTTACTAGGACGAAGGCAGCCAAATGCGCCTCATTGTTTATCTGTATACTGCTCCCAAAAAGCTATATTTATATAATTGTATCACTTTTGTCCATAATACACCATCTAGGGGGGCTGCTATTTTTAGAGTTTTTAAAAATTCAATAGCATATACATGGGAATGAAACTATAGCCTCAGTCCTGGCCAATTCTAGAATTGAACTTTCAGAACAAAAATAAATACTTTTTTAGGATATACATTTTCACGTAAATACATTTTGCACACAATATATTACATTTTGATCACAATACATTTTCAACCCAATACATTTTGAACACAATACATTTTGAACACAATACATTTTGAACACAATACATTTTAAACCCAATACATTTTGAACACAATACATTGTATTAATCCTTTTATTTCTAACAATAAATCAAAGACAGTGTCATACTGAACTAATTTTAACTAAATATCTACCATCGCCAGGGTGTTCTGCCCGAACACAACCCAGATGACCCTTGTCCATAATGTCCCCGGCGTATCCAGTATTTAGCTGTATGCTGCGGTGAGATGGATAGATGTTTAATCAGAGTAATCTTAGTGAACACAAGTTTAGCTAACGGCAGTCAGGTCTAATGTACAATATCAAAGTAAAATACAAACTGCAAATAGCGTTGGTTAAGCTTACAAATAAGTGCTGAAAGTTCATGAAATATAGAACTTACTATTACATTAGAATGATTTAACTTATTTTTGTTGAGACGTAGGGACTTTTTTGTCATGGAATGAGTAGGGAAAAAGAACTGTGTTAATGTTTCGATAGACGCAGATTAGTTTTCTTTGGAAATTAATTCTACTCTTTTATGTGCATGATCGCTTTGAGATTAAGTTTTTTTTATAATTTCCTGAGATATCCAGCTGTGAATTGTTCTTGATGTTCTGTGAATTGTTCTTGATGTTCTGTGAATTGTTCTTGATGTTCTGTGAATTGTTCTTGATGTTCTGTATTTTTCTACCATTGTGTACGTCGACCAATAAAAAGAAATTCTGTTACAGTCTACAGTTCTATGACATCCAATTGGTCTGCATTACTTTGCCCTTGGCTCAAAACATTTCACAGTAAATGTAGGTTCCAACTGATGCAATTAGTCTGATAGTTTGGTCATTTATGTTCATCTCTGGATGAAAAAAAAAAAGCCACTTGGCCATTAATGGTGGAACAAATCCATACAAAAATCCAGCCTGTGAATGGTAAGAAATGTTCTCTAATGTTTCCATTACTGCCACGACATCAATGGCGATCCTCTACGTATCTCTCCCCCCCCCCCACCCCCTCCCCCGTGTTGTTTGATCTCAAAAAACAACAAAACAAAACAACTCGGTTAAGTGCCAGTATAAAACTAAATATGTAGGCGTCTATCGATATGTGTATACATGGTATCCATATTGATTGTAAACGATGGTATGCCACTAAACCTTCTCAGCCTTTTTTTTGCCAACTGTACCCCAAAGGGTGGAAAAGTATGTCCGTGAGTACACCTCACACGTAAGTTCACGAATAATTTTATTTTTTTTGTTTTAAAGGAATGTGCTTAATACTTAGACACGTGATTTGGTGACGAGAGTCGTGCAGAAAACTGGCGCCTTTTTCAAACTTTTGGTTGTTGTAAATGAAAACTGTGTGTCACTGAATACTTCTGCATAACCTTTCTAGTGCCCCTTGGAGAGCCGCTGCACTAAAGTGTATAACAAGTGAATAACTTGTATCCAAGTAAAACAAAAAGATGTATCAATGGTATGTCACAAAGGGATGTCATGTTATATTAATGGTATGTCACAAAGGGATGCTATGTTATATTAATGGTATGTCACAAAGGGATGTCATGTTAAATTAATGGTATGTCACAAAGGGATGTCATGTTATATTAATGGCATGTCACAAAGAAATGTCATGTTATATTAATGGTATGTCACAAAGGGGTGTCATGTTATATTAATGGCATGTCACAAAGGGATGCCATGTTATATTAATGGCATGTCACAAAGGGATGTCATGTTATATTAATGGTATCCAGATGAGTATGAGTATGTATTGTTTGTATTTTTGTTTTTTCAAGATGGTGTGCATGTGTTAATTATTTATAAAACTATTGTTATCAAAGAGTCTAGGTTTCCAGCTAAAGTTTTTAATAATGGCTTTGTGAAAAATTGTATTTCATTGTACTAACTTATGAAATAATGGTGTCAAAAGAACTAATGTACTACAACGTGGTAGTGTGATACACGTAAGAACTAATTAACTACACTGTGGTAGTGTGATTCAAGTAAGAAGTAATGATTTATAGTGTGATACAAGTAAGAACTAATGAACTACACTGTTGTAGTGTGATCCAAGTAAGAATTACTGTACTAAACTATGGTAGTGTGATACAAGAAAGAACTAATGAACTACAGTCTGGTAGTGTGATCCCTGCAACATTTGTTATTAAGAACATATCTCAATAAACTACCATAGGCACATATCTCAATAAACTAACATTTACACATATCTCAACAAACTACCATATACACATTTCTCAATAAACTATTGCTACATCTATTCCATTTTAAAACGAGAAAATTTAAACAAATGTAAAAGATGTGATTTGTACATAAAACATATGCATCGCCTGCCATCAACTTACTACAAGTAATAAATAACAAATCCATACACAGAGAATATTTTTTGCTACCAATAAATAAATATATGCAATCTATTGTAGCTCTAAATTTTTTTTCATTCATCATTTTTCTTTATTTTCCAATAATTCGCGAAAACCGTGTAGTCGAAATATATAAAAGTCTGAGAATCTCTGTTGAAGAGCACAGATGTTATAGAAATTGTCTGTAGGTGAATATACAAAGTGTATTCATCCTGTATAAATGTACAAAAGACTTTTGTCTATTAAGGTAGTGTCCAATAGTGTATAAACCATATGTTTATATCCTCATATTTGAGTCGTAGTCAAACGTTCGACTGTCGATCTGAGAGTTCCGGTATCGATCTCCTCGGAGAACTAAATTAATTTTTCAGGTCATGGTAAAAGTTATCTCCATGTCTCCTGTAGTACCTCCATGTCGTTTGCACCTTTGGCTAAAAAAAAAGCTCGCTCTTAGCCCATATTAGTTTATAGGATCTAAGAGATAAACGTCTCATTCCTACAGGGACTTCATGGATACGGTTATATCACATATTAAACATTGTATGTAGCTGGATGGTTATATCACATATTAAACATTGTATGTAGCTGGATGGTTATATCACATATTAAACATTGTATGTAGCTGGATGGTTATATCACATATTAAACATTGTATGTAGCTGGATGGTTATATCACATATTAAACATTGTATGTAGCTGGATGGTTATATCACATATTAAACATTGTATGTAGCTGGATGGTTATATCACATATTAAACATTGTATGTAGCTGGATGGTTATATCAAATATTAAACATTGTATGTAGCTGGATGCTATGGCCGGTATATGTGAGTACTTCCCCCTTTCTTGTGAAACTCAATACCTATGTAGCTGGCGTCCAGCTTGGCGATACATGTGACACAGCGGTGTTTTATTGTACCCACGTCAAGTCTGTGACATCCGGGTAACTGATAGTTTGATGTAACTAAATGGTCACACACAGCGGTGGAACAGTGACATTTAAATGACTATAAATTGTAAGACCTCATTCTATCTGAATGGTTGTTTGGCAGTTGTTTGAGTGTGTCCAGTTGTTCACGTTTATGTTACCTTTATCTCAGGTCTTGAAATATTTTTGATTTTGTAGTGAATATAATTAATTATAAGTTACTTTTAGAAATATTTGTTATATAAGAATATTTCTCTAATTTCTTTTTTTTTTTTTTTTTGCGTTGTGTGTTAAGTTCGATTTTATCTGGAATCCCCGTAGGTGATGGCCAGGGAGTCTGACGTCGTGACCCCAATTCCTGTGGGGGGTCATCTGGCTTGGTGTTAATCCCTGGATTTAATTTGTCCCGGTGTCAGGCATTCAGAATCGTCTTGGCACTGGTACCCTGAAAGAGCGTCAACGTCAGTGTATGACCATCAAGTACCACTATGTCCCCACCTCCTCAAGCGGTTGTATTAAACTTATAATAACTGACTAATTCAGCGAAAGGATTAAAGTATATTGACAGTTGATATTTGACAGTTGGTAGTTGACAGTTGACACTTGGTAGTTGACAGTTGGTAGTTGACAATTGACAGCTGGTAGTTTTAGCATGAAGACGAGAAATCCTTAAAATACATACAATAAAATAAAATGATATGCACAGATCGATATGTTGCTTTAGCGTATAATAATAAAATAACCACGCGTTGATTAAACTGGTTAAGGCTTTTGATTTACAAAAACAGATATCTATTGATCAATGCTTGGGAAAATGTATCTACAAAGCAATTAACTAAAAGCTTAACTAACTTTTTTTTTTTTTTAAAGTTAAAAGCAAATTTAAACTTAAACTCACTAACTAAAAAAGTTGAACTAAAATATTTAACAGAATAAAATATTTGACACTTGGTTTCGTTTCATCATCTAAGTGAAAATATTGAGGAGGGGAGGGGCTAGCTTGGGTGGAACCCAATGTATCAAGCAAGCTACAGCAACCAATAACTACAGTCTTGGGGGGGGGGGGGGGCAGGGGGGGGGTGGGGTGCTTTCTTTTTGACACGTAAGACATTTGTATTATTGGAAGCTCGGCCCTGGTTGGGGCTGGGGGGGGGAAAGGGGGCTTATTATTGCTGGTCATTTCTCATGCTAATAGGAAATGAAATTTTAAGCTTCAGTATTTTTTTTTTTTTTTGATTAGATAGAATGAGAACAAGATCACGTGATCAGTCTAATTCATACACCCGTTAAATTTATCGAATACTTTAAGTACTCATCACTAATGTTGTTATTCATCTATTAACGTCTTTTTATAAATTATATCTAACATTTTTTAACCACTAATATGTTTTTTTTTTCCCGTCCTATTTATGATGGTGGTGGGGGGGGGGGGGGGAGAAGGGTGAACTTCAAAGTGTGACGTAACACATCTAAACACAACGTGTTATTATTTTCATGCTTCTTCAGTTTTGACAACAACAATATATTTGATTTATTTCACCTAGAAATGCATGACACTTAATAAAAAATAACAGATGTTCGATAAATCTTATAAGGGGGTCATCCACTTATTGCGTCAACAATTGTATCCATTAATACAGAATACAGTCTACTTAATTTCTGATAATTGCACACTTAAAACATTGTACATTATAATAATACTTAAATACAGGGAGTCTGGGCCCAAAGACTTGGGAATTCTATTTTTATAAGGTCACCTACAAATATTTATCGGAAGGGCTCTTATTTGTTAATGATGTCATCAAAAATGCTGGTTATTATTTAGTTACACAAGAACTTATCCATGGAGTGAATCTATCCATGGAGTGAATCTATCCATGGAGTGAATCTATCCATGAAGTGAATCTATCCATGGAGTGAATCTATCCATGAAGTAAATCTATCCATGGAGTGATTCTATCCATGAAGTGAATCTATTTTATCTTGTTTCTATGACATCCATCTGAAGCGTTGAGATACAAAGTCAGTAACATTTATTATTTCATTTTCATTAACTATGATAATAAATGTTATCAAATTCGTCATATAATATATTCAACGGCATATATTTCTTATGTTACAGGTTTTAACATAAACCTGAGCCCTTAGAGCCGCATTGGCTCTTCGATGAGTTATGAGTGGCTCCCAAAGAGACAGTTTTTTTTTTTGTTTAATTATTAGAATTACTTTTATTTACTAAACTTTGACTTTGTTGGGACTCTTTAAAGTAATTTTGACAATATTATAGCCCCAGAGTGCGTCTCTCTCCGACCTCATACATGGACGCCCCCCCCCGTTATATCAAATGTTCATATCATGTTTGGCCCCCCCCCGTTATATCAAATGTTCATATCATGTTTGGCCCCCCCCCGTTATATAAAATGTTCATATCATGTTTGGCAGCCCCGTTATATAAAATGTTCATATCATGTTTGGCTGCCCCGTTATATAAAATGTTCATATCATGTTTGGCCCCCCCCCCCCCGTTATATCAAATGTTCATATCATGTTTGGCCCCCCCCCGTTATATCAAATGTTCATATCATGTTTGGCCCCCCCCCCCGTTATATCAAATGTTCATATCATGTTTGGCCCCCCCCGTTATATCAAATGTTCATATCATGTTTGGCCCCCCCCCGTTATATCAAATGTTCATATCATGTTTGGCCCCCCCCCCCGTTATATCAAATGTTCATATCATGTTTGGCCGCCCCGTTATATGCTATGTTTTTAAATTGTGTTCCATATTTTTTGACACGTTGTTTGACACTTGGAGGCATGTTGAAAATAAACATCTTCTAGCATCGGTTCTCATATTGTAAATATATAATTAATTAATTTATTTATGCTTTTCTTTCTTTTATTATTTTACTTTCTTTGCACTTGGATCGCGAAGACCCATCAGGTTTCTAAAATTAATGTAAAAAAAATATTCTCTACAGATAAGTTTCGTAAATATTTTAAATTTGATTTCAGAAAGTAAAAGACGTTTGAACATAACGCTAGTGAATTAAACCACGTGGTTTGTATTGAACATTAGATACACGTGAAGAAGGTCAATGCCATACATGGGCAGACTACCGCCAGCGTGCTAACTACGGCACACCAGGATGTTTTCTTCCAGTTCGCGCGCTCTGCTCTGCTCGTTCATATCAATGAGGTTAATTTTAAACTAGTTGAGCCCTGCAAAACCTTTGCATAGAGTTATATCCCCTTAGGCTTGATCAGTAGGCTAGGTATTTTTGGTTTCGGGTAGTTCCGATTGTATTTTAAACTGGCATACTGTTGTATTAATTATTTACTTTCGATTTAACACAAAACCAAAATCGCTGTTATATTATTAGATTTCATGTAAGTTCATATCAACACTCATAAAACCTGCTCTTGGACTAAACATTTTTTGTCAAATTTCAAACACTCGTTAAAAAAGAAAATAAAACGTTGACCCAGTTTTGCTCTAGGCGGTGACGTGTACCACTTTATTTATTACATATGACGTCATTAATAAACGTTGGACGAGAAATTCAAGAAAAATCAAGAAAGGAATGAACTATAAAAAAAATGTTATTTCTTCATCAAATCGGTAAATGCACATTTCCTTAAAAAGCTATGAAGATTTACATTGAAAGCGCCCAGCCTTATGAAGAGCAGAAATCAAAATATGTCCCTTTGATCAATGTCTTCTGTGGACCGCTAGTTAGTGCTCTTTTTTACGTTTTTTTTTTACCCAACAAGATTTTTTTTTCTTACTTTTTACACTATCTCGTTTGATTTTATCCAATTTGATCTGCAAGCCTCGTAGTTCATGCAGCCCTCGTCACAAAGCTCAATCTTTCCCCCAATCGTTGTCCCGGCATCACAATATTGACAAATATACCACGTGACATAAGAAGCACAAGCTGAGAGTCAGCTGGGACAGACGGACGCAGCACACGGAGAGGAAGAAGGGGAGACGAGTGGCTGAATCGATGGACTGAGTCGAGGATTTGAGTCAACTGAGTGATTTAAATCACCCGATTTAGCTAAATGACTAAGATGGATATAATGTGTTGAGTAAACTGATGAATGGTAGGTGAAATGGAATGATTCAGACGAGGGAGTGATTCAGATGGTCATTTATGTCTCGTATGGGTGATGGGCTGATGAAACAAGTTTTAAATTGACTGATACCGTTAACTTAACATCATGAGATCTACGGCATTATGAGCTCAACTCGAGTGAATGAGCTATTCAAGTGTTTAGGTGTGACATATTGTGAAAGAATGGAGTAAACAATGATGAGTGATCAGACGAGTTTAATGAATTTACTGTAACCAGACATTCCATTTTACGATGGACTCGTTCAGTTTTTGGCAGGTACGGTATAGGTGTCCACAACAGGTCAAGAAATGTTCCATCGAGTGGCATTCAGTCTCTTAATTAGATCAGTACCTTGAAATTTTAGAATTCAAACCCCAACATGAAAGTTATTTATTTAGATAGAGACAAACGGGAGGAGAGATAGATGAATGTACTGATAGTGATTATATAGATACTATAGATAGAGAGATAGATGGGTGTACTGAAAGTGATTATATAGATAATACAGATAGAGAGATAGATGAATGTACTGATAGTGATTATATAGATACTATAGATAGTGAGATGGATGCGCGTATTGATAGTATTGATAGTGTTTATATATATATATATATATATATATATATATATATATATATATATATATATATAGAGAGAGAGAGAGAGAGAGAGAGAGAGAGAGAGAGAGATGGACGGATCGTCAGATGGATGAATATTTATATATAGAGAGAGATAGAGTTTCCAATGACCTGGGCCCACGATAGCTATTAAGGGGCTCAATGCAATTGCCAAATAGATGTGTGGACCATATACTTGTATAATAATAGATGCATTAACTTTTTAACAAACAGTGTTTTATATAGTTTAAACAATTAAAACAGTTTAACAATTTTATAGCCGATACAATAAAAAAGGAGATTTTCGACAAAAATAAGGAAACAATTTCATTAGTTTGTCAAAAACAGAAATAAACAATTCTTAAGGGAGCCACACCCAATAGCAACACCAACATGACCAGCAGTCTCACTCCACACTTTTGAATAATTGATAGGTCACATCGATGGGTCAATAGAAATCTTAGCCAGTCTACAATGAACATTGTATTTGTAAATATTTAATATCTGTTAATACTTAACCAGTCTACAAGGAACATTGTATTTGTAAATATTTAATATCTGTTAATACTTAACCAGTGTACAAGGAACATTGTATTATTAACTATTTAATGCCAGTTAATACTTAGCCAGTCTTCTAGAAACAATGCATAATTAACAATTAATACTTGTTAATACTTAACAAAAAAAAACCCACTTCAGAACGAAAGTAATGTTCCTAGTGAAATGATTAAAACGATATATCTATTGATTTATTACAATTAAATCATTACGTTATTGAAATGAAGTTATATTAAATAAGATATTATCTGAGTACTAGAGGTCACCATGTGTTTTCAAAAGTTTATATCAGCTGAGTGAGCTATGTTAGTAAGAGGAGAATGTTGCTCTTAGCTGAGTGAGCTATGTCTGTAAGAGGAGAATGTTGCCCTTAGCTGAGAGAGCTATGTCTGTAAGAGGAGAATGTTGCTCTTAGCTGAGTGAGCTATGTCTGTAAGAGGAGAATGTTGCCCTTAGCTGAGTGAGCTATGTGTGTAAGAGGAGAATGTTGCTCTTAGCTGAGTGAGCTATGTCTGTAAGAGGACTACAGAGGTCATATTACAAGGAAATAAATGTAATATCGACAGTATGAATTTATGTTTCTTATTATAACGATATTACTGTGGCATATTACAGTATAGTACAAAATGTCTCCAGTGTGACTCACTGATGCATGATGTTACGTTAGATATTGAATATATGTATTATCAATTTGTCAGATATACTTGTACATGCATCAAATGCAAGAGAAGAAGGAAGTACTTATGACACATTGTACCTGATGTATCAGAAACATACAGTTGGCACGTAATGCAATCAACAATCAAAACACAATGTTTTCAGCTGTTTTGATAAAAAAGTCTGAACCTCTTTTCTTCACGAAAATCTCTCAAATATTTGATTTTATTGGTTCAATTCTTCATGACTACGTTCAACTTTGAAAGAGAATAAAATGATGGGAAATATTTTATATGTTTGTTGATATAATCAACATTTAAAAAATATAGTTTTTTTCCCCAATTCTTCTTATACAAAATAACTCTCACTTCTGCCAATGTTACTTGTCGTCTGCTGGATATACGAGTCACAGCACTACTTCCATTCCAACATCACTTGGTTAGGGGGGTGAGGAGGGGTGGATGGCTGGTGTAGGGAGGGGGGGGGGTCAGGGATGGGTTGTCTTGTCCTGAATCCCAAATGAAAGCTCGCTCTCATCGGTCCCCTACCAAACGATCTTTTAGTGTCACTCAGAATGACCCTCTCGGGCGGTTCATTTATTGGCAAACATCACCGGGGTGACCAGTCAGTCGTGAAAAAGAATAGTGTACATTTTTTTTGTTGGGTTGGTGGAATTCTCGTTTTTTTTGTGTGTGGCTTTTGGTCCTAACTGATGACCACAGTCTGAAGAGCTGACCGGTGTCGGCTACACTCTTACAAGTAGTGACCAAACATTTAAAGAGCCATTGTCCAGACATACCATGGTCTATCAGGCCTGTCTTTACCCGGCAGTAATTCTTTTTGCGGGGTTTTATTGAGGACATTGATTAGGGTTGGTTTGAATACAAGTCTTTACGTCGTGAAATGACCGAATACGGCTCTCAGAGCCGCATGAAGCTCATCGTTGAGTTGTGTGCGGCTCCCAGTGAACTTGTTTTTCTGTTCTCTTATTTAACGCATGTTGATCGTCTAAATGGTGCGGCTATTGAACATGTGTTTGTATTAAACAACATTGAAAGAAAAGTGTATGTGAAACAGAGCTTGTGTTATAATGAATGTAATGTATTCCCGTTGCATTTAACATTGGAGGAGACAAGCAACATTCATTGATGTATGGACTCTATAGTCTCTCTCATGAGTAGGCAGGCTCAACCAGCACCTAGTCAGTAGATTTTGTGACAGAGGTGACTTGTGTGGCTGCGTTAACTGGTGTGGCAGAGGTGACTTGTGTTGCAGCGTTAACTGGTGTGACAGAGGTGACTTGTGAGGCAGCGTTAACTGGTGTGACAGAGGAGACTTGTGTGACAACGGTAACTGGTGTGACAGAGGTGACTTGTGTGACAGCATTAACTGGTGTGACAGAGGTGACTTGTGTGGCAGTGTTAATTGGTGTGACAGAAGAGACTTGTGTGGCAGCGTTAACTGGTGTGACAGAGGTGACTTGTGTGACAGCGTTAACTGGTGTGACAGAGGTGACTTGTGAGGCAGCGTTAACTGGTGTGACAGAGGAGACTTGTGTGACAACGGTAACTGGTGTGACAGAGGTGACTTGTGTGACAGCATTAACTGGTGTGACAGAGGTGACTTGTGTGGCAGTGTTAATTGGTGTGACAGAAGAGACTTGTGTGGCAGCGTTAACTGGTGTGACAGAGGTGACTTGTGTGACAGCGTTAACTGGCGTGACAGAGGTGACTTGTGTGGCAGTGCTAGCTGGTGTGACAGAAGTGATTTGTGTGGCAGTGTTAACTGGTGTGACAGAGGTGATTTGTGTGGCAGTGTTAACTGGTGTGACAGAGGAGACTTGTGTGGCAGTGTTAACTGGTGTGACAGAGGTGACTTGTGTGGCAGTGTTAACTGGTGTGACAGAGGTGTCTTGTGTGGCAGTGTTAACTGGTGTGACAGAGGAGACTTGTGTGGCAGTGTTAACTGGTGTGACAGAGGTGACTTGTGTGGCAGTGTTAATTGGTGTGACAGAAGAGACTTGTGTGGCAGCGTTAACTGGTGTGACAGAGGAGACTTGTGTGACAGCGTTAACTGGTGTGACAGAGGTTTCTTGTGTGGCAGTGTTAACTGGTGTGACAGAATCGACTTGTGTGGCAGTGTTAACTAGTGTGACAGAGGTGACTTGTGTGGCAGCGTTAACTGGTGTGACAGAGGTGACTTGTGTGGCAGTGTTAATTGGTGTGACAGATTGGCCTAATTCATGTGACACAAATTTAGGCCAATATGAAAATTGCACGATAGCTAATAATAAAATTAAATAAATATTTAAGTTAATATTTTAAAACAAATGAACAAAATTTTTTTTACACGGATTAATTGAAGTTTTGATTGAAATAACTTAGTAGAGGACGAAAATCAAAGACGGAGAGAGAGAGAGAGAGAGAGAGAGAGAGAGAGAGAGAGAGAGAGAGAGAAGGAGAGAGAGAGAGAATACCTAGCGAAAGAGGTAGATACATAAAGATCTTTCAATTATATTTAATGAACAGGAGTAATTTAAACGTGTTTCGAGTTGTGTCCACGTTGCCAAGATGTCAACACAAATACATATTTGTGTACTGGACAAGTTCGATAGAAAAGAATCAAATATTTGATGGGCGATTTTATGTTACATCATGACATTTATCTTGTGTAATAAAACAACCAACAATTGGAGTCACGTGACCAACATATTTGCCCCAGGACATTGGCTTTACTAGACAAAAATAAAATAAAATAAATAAAAACAATCAATAATAATATTTTTATTTTAAAAAAGAAAATTTAGTTTTCTCGGTGTTGATACATTTTTACTCCCTACATTAGGTCTCGATATGATACAGTGACCTAATTATAGTTGTGTAATACAACATTTATTAAAACAATTCCGAAGTGTCAGCTGTCACTGACAATTAGGCCCACATTTTTTTTGTTATATCAACAAAATTTCATAAAAAAAGAATTAGGTCAAATCAATAAACTAATTCTAAATCACATATCGATATTTCATTGTGAGATCATAAAGCAACATGAAAAAAAACAAACAATAAAACAATTTCTTAACTTCCTCTATGTGTATCGTCAATTTTTAAAAAAAGTAAAATATCACAATAGGGCGTGAAAGTTGTGACGTCACGATCGCCATTTTGTTTCCACACATACGTGGAGCAAGTGGTACCCAGTGATAAAGGCCACAGCGTGAATGTGTACTCTCATTAAATAGCTTCAAAAGATGTTATAGTTTTAGATATATGTGCAAAACGCTACATAATGATAGTTTTTTTGTTCTCTATCAATACCGTTTATTTATATCAATATCATCAGCTTCAATACCGGAAGTTGTATCAGCTCTATTACCTGCTCTATTATCAGATAATCTATTATCAGTTCCATTAATAGCTCTATTATCAGATCTATTATCAGCTCAATTATCAGATCTATTATCAATCAGATTTACTATCAGTATCATATTTTATTCAGTCCCATTTTCAGATCTATTACCAGCTCTATAATCAGATCTTCTGATTGTATGCGCATACCAAGTCATTTTAAAAGCAAATGACCTGAGCCGGTTAGCACATTACATTAGCAGACTTGATTGGTGACAACTGGGGCAATAACCCCCGGGGCCCTTGAATGAGGAGAGACCAGTGCATTGATTATTGTTTCCTATCTGTAACGAAACTAGCCGTTTTTTTTTCCATGTTCCACAGACCGTGGCTTAGGGCCCCGCGAAAAAAGGGGCCCCTAATTGTTAAGCAGTATACAACAATTGAAGAAAAAAACAACATAGCAGTATTTTTTTTTATTTTTCAAAATGGGGCCTCAAATTTTTGTTGGCCTAGGGCTCCAAAAATTGTAAATCCGTCTCTGGCTCTAGTACCAGTGTAATGCTTAGGTCACCCTTGGTAGGCCCATTTTGGGTAGCAACCCGCATGGCAACGGCCTTGTCACTTTTGAACTCATGAAAGACTGGCCCATTAAATCAACTTGCAAGATGGCGAGTGGGGCCCCGCGTAAAGAATCAAATATTTAGACCTCAAAATTGTTTTCATTGATAAAGAAATGAATATGAATAGACTATGTGTCCTGAGTACATGAGTGTACACTAAATACACATTTATATGTACTGAGTGCATCAGAGTACACTAAATACACATTTATATGTACTGAGTACATGAGTGTACACTAAATACACATTTCTATGTACTGAGTGCATCAGAGTACACTAAATACACATTTATATGTACTAAGTAGATGAGTGTACACTAAAAACACATTTCTATGTACTGAGTGCATCAGAGTACACTAAATACACATTTATATGTACTGAGTACACGAGTGTACAATAAATACACATTTATGTGTACTGAGTACATGAGTATACTCATATTCCTCTGGCCTGTGTAAATAGAAAATACAAGACTTTAAGTTCATGTGTAGATTTTATGTCTTCCCTTTTCTGTTATACTTGTATTTTGTTTTGTGTCCATGGCTGCTTGTATAAGGTGGCATTCTGTATATATGTGCTATCATATAGGGTGGGTACTCTATTCTTATGAGTTGCCATATAGAGTGATTTTATTTGGCCTACCTTCTGTGTTGTACAACAGCCATTTCTGTTGGAACACGATATTAAGTCTAGCTTCAAGATTCTAGCGGTAAACAACCCATTTAATGTATTCATTCATTAAAAAAAAATGTTAATAATAAAACAAGACCAACATGTCGTCATAAATCAATTATAATTTTGTATGAACTATTTCCTTATGAATTTATTACACCAATGAATTTTCATCACAGTTTCTATTTGAGCACCTGTACAATTTCTGTAACAGCCCTATATTGTTTTATACCAATTTAAACAAAACTTGAATGAACAGTGTTTAACTTGTCATATTCAGATATTGGTTTCACATTGTGACCTGTAATACCATGGGCTAGTTGTTTCACATTGTGACCTGTAATACCATGGGCTCGTTGGTTTAAGTGACCTGTGATCCATGTACTCGTTGGTTTAAGTGACCTGTGATCCATGTACTCGTTGGTTTAAGTGACCTGTGATCCATGTACTCGTTGGTTTAAGTGACCTGTGATCCATGTACTCGTTGGTTTCGTTTTAATGACCAATGTCTTAACTTGTTAGACATAGAGAGTGTACGGCTAATGTAAAACAGATTAGTCAATGGTCAGTTCTGTCACTTGGGGTATTGACAGGTCCCTGGTATAGTCAACTAGAGACAGACGTTCAGACTGGAGTGTGTCACAGATATTGACCTGAATCATTTTGAGATGTTTGTTAGATGACGTGAGATTCATTCCTTCATTAATTCAATCTTTGTGTCATACTTAAGCATACATTCCTGTGGGTGTATATTGATTTGCCGTAGAGTTATTTTCTCGAGAATGTCATATGCTACTCTTTCTATAAAATACTCCTTTTATAATATACTCCTTTTATAATATACTCCTTTTATTATATAGTACTCACTCCATCATATACTACTCTTTCCAATATATACTGCTCCTTCTATCATATACTGCTCCTTCTATCATATACTATCATATACTGCTCCTTATATCATACTGTTCCTTCTATCATATACTATCATATACTGCTCCTTCTATCATATACTGTTCCTTCTATCATATACTATCATATACTGCTCCTTATATCATATACTGCTCCTTCTATCATATACTACTCCTTCTATCATATACTGCTCCTTCTATCATATAATGCTCCTTCTATTATATACCATTCCTTCCATCTTACACTACTCCTTCTATCAAATACTGCTCCTTCTATCATATACTGCTCCTTTTATCATACACTGCTCCTTCTATCATATACTGCTCCTTTTATCATATACTGCTCCTTCTATCATACACTGCTCCTTCTATCATATACTGCTCCTCCTATCATATACTGCTCCTTCTATCATATACTACTCCCTCCAATATATACTGCTCCTTCTATTATATACCATTCCTTCCATCTTACACTACTACTTCTATCATATACTACTCCTATCATATACTACTTCTATCATATACTGCTCCTTCTATCCATCTGATTCAGTTAGAAACATAAACAATCAATCCACAAAGACATATTAACTACTTAACTTAGACAATCGCCGTTATCGTCTGATCATTGGCGGGAATAAAACATTACAAAAAGCATTCAGTATTGTTTTTAAACTTGCAGCTTTGAAAAATAAATGTTGGATTTTCTCGGTCTATTATGCCATCATTTACTATTGTTAGCTATTGACAATTTTTTTTTATGTTATATATGGATGTCTCTTATCCTTGACATATAAAACAAATTGATAAACTTCTTCTGTCGTGTTTTAAAACTAATGTAACACTGTGAAACATATTGGCAAAGATGACATGACAATTTCTCGAGGCAGTTTTTTTTTTTTCAAACAAGACAGACGTGATTCTGTGACGCCATCTTGGTGAACAATTAGAAATAATTTCTTGTAATTGACAACTTGGCGGCATTATTTTGACGCGACTGGCTCCAGAAATTATTGGATGTACATTGTACAATCGCCTTGTTGCAGTAATGTCACACATTATCTAGGCGTGGGACGGTTTCCTCAGACCGACAGTTAGAATGATGCGTATCGTTTGGATATATCGATTTTAAAAACGTTGAAATCCTGACCGTGACTTATAAGTTAGTTAAATATGACAATCTGGGGATTGTTGGGGGGGGGGTTGTATCTCATAATTACCATTGCTTTTGTTTAGGTTATTGTTAACTTTTCTTTTTGCAATGTAAGGAATTATGTATTTGTATCTCTGCGTGTGACTGTAAACTATAGGCAATGTAGGTCTGTCTGTTGGCGATGTATGTCTGTCTATAGGAAATGTAGGTCTATCTGTTGGCGATGTATGTCAGTCTATAGGCAATGCAGGTCTGTCTGTTGGGGATGTATGTCAGTCTATAGGCAATGCAGGTCTGTCTGTTGGCGATGTATGTCAGTCTATAGGCAATGCAGGTCTGTCTGTTGGCGATGTATGTCAGTCTATAGGCAAAGCAGGTCTGTCTGTTAGCAATGTATGTCTGTCTATAGGTAATGTAGGTCTGTCTGTTAGCAAAGAATGTCTGTCTATAGGCAATCCGGTATGAAATGACCATGACAGAGTTATTTGCATTGGACTCCCAATGTAAATATACCTAGAACTTAGAATAATCTTTCACCTAGGGCCCCAGAATATCCATTTGCCAAGGGCTTAATACTATACTTTTACCTAGGGCCCAAGTGCATACCTTTCCATCGGGGCAGATGAAGTGTAGAATTCACCTGTTTCTATAACCTCGGCATATAAATGGATTGTGTGGTGAGCACAACGCACAGCCGCCTTTACTTCCCCAACTAAAGTCAGGTACCCATTTAAAGCTGGGTGGACTTGTGGGACAAATATGTACCTAATTTCACCTGGAGAAATTCAAACCCAGGACTCTCAGGTCGACAGTTGAGTATAGACCACTCGACCATCCGTCCCGATGAGTAGGGCTTCTGAATATAATTTGGCTAGGGCCCCCAAATAAACCCTTTGTTAGGGACCTCTAATAAACCTTTGATTAGGGCTCCCGAATAAACCCTTGGTTAGGGCCCACGAATAAACCCTTGGTTAGGGACCTCGAATAAACCGTCGGTTAGGGCCCCCGAATAAACCCTTGGTTAGGGCCCTCGAATAAACCCTTGGTTAGGGCCCTCGAATAAACCCTTGGTTAGGGCCCCCGAATAAACCGTCGGTTAGGGCCCCCAGATATACATATGACTAGGGCCTTCAGAACAGGTCTGAATATGTGTATTACTAAACTATGTTTGTTTATGACTGTCATGTTTTTAATAGGACCGTGTATATCCTTATATATGTGTGAGATAACATGTAATAGTTTGTGTGTGTGTTTTGTTTTTATGTAGCACTAAGTGTTTGTATGAAAGATTGTCCCCCTAAGGACATGCTCATAATAAATTATATTTACTATCTAATCTATAGAGTTTTAAATAGTTCATGGATTTAAACGATTTGGACCAAAAATAAGGAAATACAGAAATAGGAAATTCTGAAAAAACACACACATACACACAAACACACACACATGCACACAATCACATTGTAGATATGATTGACTAATTTGGTTAATATGTAAGTAGAAATAGTGTTGCTGTTCTAAATGATATTTTGACATTTTACTCGCGGCGAATGAAAACCTTTATCTCACTCACCTGTACACATGCTAACACAAGATGTCATTGAATGTGTCCCAATATTTCTTTAATATTCACACACAACGGAACTGTCTTAACGTTCTTTCCATGGATAATTCCATTTTTTTTTCCAATCATCAGTTGAAAGATTTCATGTTTAAACAGTGTTTCCACTGTAATATATTTTCTGATGTGCTATTAATTTAGCAGCATGGGTACTAGTATCCATTGCACTGTCCAGTACTGTCACAGACAGAGGTCACTGTCCAGTACTGTCACAGACAGAGGTCACTGTCCAGTACTGTCACAGACAGACGTCACTGTCCAGTACTGTCACAGAGAGAGGTCACTGTCCAGTACTGTCACAGACAGAGGTCACTGTCCAGTACTGTCACAGACAGAGGTCACTGTCCAGTACTGTCACAGACAGAGGTCACTGTCCAGTACTGTCACAGACAGACGTCACTGTCCAGTACTGTCACAGAGAGAGGTCACTGTCCAGTACTGTCACAGACAGGGGTCACTGTCCAGTACTGTCACAGACAGAGGTCACTGTCCAGTACTGTCACAGACAGAGGTCACAAAAAATTGTAATTCGCTCAAAGTATTTTAAATCAAGGCCGGTGTTTTTATTGAATTATGAGTGGAAAAATGTTCCTGGAAACATAACTCGATCAACACCGTTCTTTAAAAATAAAACATTCTGCTTTCTATTCAACTTCATCATCACACTATGTACATAATACTGTTTGTTAATACATTCTGAGGGGTTCCAACTACCCACCTATTCATCCAACCCATCCACCAATGTATACATCTACCAATGCATCCATCCACCAATACATCCATCCAACGATGCATCCATCCACCAATGCATCCATCCACCAATACATCCATCCACCAATGCATCCATCCACCAATGCATCCATCCACCAATACATCCATCCACCAATGCATCCATCCACCAATGCATCCATCCACCAATACATCCATCCACCAATGCATCCATCCACCAATGCATCCATCCACCAATGCATCCATCCACCAATGCATCCATCCACCAATACATCCATCCACCAATACATCCATCCACCAATGCATCCATCCACCAATGCATACATCCACCAATGCATCCATCCACCAATGCATACATCCACCAATGCATCCATCCACCAATGCAAACATCCACCAATACATACATCCACCAATGCATACATCCACCAATGCATACATCCACCAATACATCCATCCACGAATGCATACATCCACCAATGCATACATCCACCAATGCATACATCCACCAATGCATACATCCACCAATGCATCCATCCACCAATGCATACATCCACCAATGCATCCATCCACCAATACATACATCCACCAATGCATACATCCACCAATGCATACATCCACCAATGCATACATCCACCAATACATCCATCCACCAATGCATACATCCACCAATACATCCATCCACCAATGCATCCATCCACCAATGCATCCATCCACCAATGCATCCATCCACCAATGCATCCATCAACCAATGCATCCATCCACCAATGCATACATCCACCAATACATCCATCCGCCAATGCATCCATCCACCAATGCATCCATCCACCAATGCATCCATCCACCAATGCATACATCCACCAATGCATCCATCCTCCAATACATCCACCAATGCATCCATCCACCAACGCATCCATCCACCAACGCATCCATCAACCAATGCATACATCCACCAATGCATCCATCCACCAATGCATCCATCCACCAATACATCCATCCACCAATGCATCCATCCACCAATGCATCCATCAACCAATGCATCCATCCACCAATACATCCATCCACCAATACATCCATCCACCAATGCATCCATCCACCAATGCATCCATCCACCAATGCATCCATCCACCAATGCATCCATCCACCAATGCATCCATCCACCAATGCATCCATCCACCAATACATCCATCCTCTTATGCATCCATCCACCAATACATCCATCCACCAATACATCCATCCACCAATACATCCATCCTCTTATGCATCCATCCACCAATGCACCCATCCACCAATATATCCATCCTCTTATGCATCCATCCACCAATGCCTCCATCCATCCAAAAATGCACCAGCCCACAAATAATCTTTCCATTCACCCATCCACCAACCAACCAAACCACAAATACATCTATACACCTAACCATCCACAATTCCATCCATCCACACCATTCAATAAATCCACACGCTCCAAACCCTGGGTGTACTCATCTCTATTTATATCAGTAGATAAATAATCTAGGGGAGATAATAATTTTTATTCAGCTCTACTACATCTTCTGATTCCGCCGTTGGTACAAACGTCATTTTTTTGAAGATATCATTGAGATCTGTGCCCTTGATGCTTCTGTCCAATCAGATCTCATCTCTCCGTGCATCAGGTACACAATTAACTTGCAGGGAACAGGGCGATATTTCCCTGTGTTTGTTTTATTGCTCTACTTTACCAAGAAATAAATGAGTGTCCATCAAATAATAGGTCTTTTAATTGTGTCGTTAAAATAGTTTTATGTTTTTATATATCTACCAGTTTGTTTAGTAGAGCTGGGAAAGTAAAACTATTTTATTATTTTTAAATTTATAAATTTGATTATCAGCTGTCATGGCTGTCAGTATACAGTATATGTCAATGTACGGCAAAGTGTATCAACTTGTATTTATATATAGTCACATGTAGCACAGTTTATATGTATTACATAACAGTGTTTTATTTCATTTAAAATGAGGCACATTATATATATATTTTTTTTTTGAATTAAATAAAATGGACGCCTTTTAAATGGCTACCATGATATAATTGTTTGATGTATTCTTTAAAAAAAATGTTGTCAAATTCATGTGTCCCCTCAGACTGGCCCATTCAGCCGATGTAATGACCACTGCAGTCCGTCCACTGATGTGATTTGTTGCAGACATGGAGACAGTAGGTATGTTGCTGATGCTTGTGTTTGTATTCTGGACATTTCCTGTCGCAGCTGTAGTGTCCAAGGAATCAGTCATGATTGCTGCTCTTCTACCGGTTGATAACAGACCGTTCTCTATCTATCGAATAGCCCCGGCTCTGGAAATAGCCATTGAAAAGGTATTTGTTATATTTTATTTGTATATATATATATATTTATTGTGTGCAGTTTCCATGGTGATGACCATTTGAGATATATTTTTTAAAAGGATGTATTAGACTAGAGTAAAATTTCAAAAAGAAATATCCCTATTGAATTTATTATATATATATATATATATATATATATATATATATATATATATATAAGTACAAAAGTATTATTGCCAATTTCTTCTTACATAAATGACACACCATAACACATTTCAAATGACACACCGTAACACATTTCAAATGCCACAACATAACACATTTCAAATGAAACATAAACTTTAAACCCATAAAACCAATTATAATGATTTTTGTTTGTGAAAATGAAAATAGCGTCCCCGTAACCTTATAAATTATCATCAATTCATTCCTAGAAATAAACTGTGTGTATTAAAAACCAAATATTATATTTCTTTATACATCACACGTCTTTAGCACTTCACGTGATGACCTCAGGTTTATTAATACCTTTAACGGACCCACATAAGATAATGTATTAACAGATTCAATAATTTAAAAAAACCTACTTAATTCATGTTCTTTAATTTTTTTAATTATTATTGGTAATATACATTGATGAGGAGTTAGGAGCATTTATATGAAACACTTTAATGTCTCACTTGAATTGATTGATTTAGAACTTGTCAACGTTAAAGTCAACTCTTTGACAATGTAAATCAGATGGGGGGAGGGGGAAATAACTAAACTACACTATTTTCAAAACTTCGATTGTTGACAATCTAGGGTTTTGTTTTGTTTGTACATTGGACGCTCTTGACTCTGTGGTCAACAGTCCTCGGCCAAATGATGTCATCGTCAACAAACTGTGTCCTCTGATTGAGACAAATATTTGTTTTCTTTAGTGTCTGTAATATATTCTGTTACGATACTATGATATATATACAGTCGATTCCGCTTAATTGGGACACATCGGGACCGAGGCTTTTTGTCCCAATTAAGCGGCTGTCCCAATTAAACTTACAAATTTACTATTGGCTTCTTGGTTTGGTTTCTTTGAGATTTGTCCCAAAATAAGCGGCTGTCCCAATTAAGCGCTGTCCCAACTAAGCGGAATCCACTGTATATATATATATGATGTTTTCTGTGGGTCAGTGTAATAGTTAGAATTTAGTTTTCTTAGTCATTATAATGCATATATTAGTTTATAGATTTTAGGGAATGTCGGCATATTTAATGAAACAACAATGTTATCGATACCTTCATACAACATCGGCTATTTAGGAAACTGTGACATTAAAAGTGGCTTGTCAGTAGAAATTACAGACAACCTAACCCTTGCTGCACAGACTCTTCAGTAGTGACTAGAAAGTAACTATTGCACATACTGTATAGTTGTTACTAGAAATTAATTGTTGGCAAGACTTTAGTTATCTTCAAAGTGGCTTACAATCATTTTAAAAAAAATCTCACATACAGTCAAACAAGAAATCATTTTATAATTTAAAGAAACAGTTATATACAAAAAAATTACAATGTAGACAAAATCCTACTTAATACTGATTATTAATATGCATTACACCACTTAACCTCTTTGATAACTTAAAATTTTTATTTATTCTCAAATGTCATCTGATAAACATTATTTATAGGTGAGTAGGGTTCAAGCCGTTCTTATGTTTTTTTGGGCCCAAAGTGTAGACTTTGGAACATGTTTTGTGGCCCTATGTGTAGACTTTGGAACATGTTTTGTGGCCCTAAGTGTAGACTTTGGAACATGTTTTGGGGCCTCTTAGGCAATGTTCCCTCTAAGCCAAGTTCGTGAGCGATCGCTCACACGTATTCAGAGCGTCGCTCATACTACACGTACGATCGCTCACACAGACGGACGATATCGCTTAAAATCGCTCACTTCATACCACACCGTAGAGCGAACATTGATCCTAGGTAATAAAAACAAGCATGTCCGAAGCCAATATAGTCTGACATGTTTAATATCTTTGTCCCTAGTGATTGGTAGGTGGTTTGTTAACGGCTGTGGGTGGACCTATGCCCGGGAGTTGCTTGTGAAATGGGTGGGGGTTGAATGATATCTTAAGTCATCACTACGAAGAAACATTTTGTTTTTCTAGGTTAGGGCTCCTAACGGATATTTGCCAGGTCGAAAGATTCAGGTCAACTATGGCGACTCCAACTGCTCCAGCGCTGAGTCCATGAATGAAGCCATCAATTTGTTTGTCTCCAAAAAAGCTCACGTGTTCCTGGGCCCCACCTGTGCTTACGCCTTGGCCCCGATTGTGAGACAAGCCAGGTATGTTACGTTAACGGAAGCTCATTGTATCATTTCTTTAGTATATAGAACAACAGTTTTGGTTTACTTTCTTACAGTCAGTTATTTCTTTCAGAACTCAATGTTTCTGTTTACATTTCAGATTCTGGAAGGTTCCAATATTATCACCGACCTTCGCAATAGACTTTATGGTGGAGAAAAAGACCGAATACCCAATGTTAACTTTGATTGGGGCTAATCTGTTACAATTGAGCGAAACATTTGATAAAATGGTAACTTTTAATTTACTTATTTGTAAAGTACTGCGTGATTTTCAGGTTGGCTTAAATATATTTGACCAATGTCAGGTGTTGCCTTACTATTCCAGCTCTAGATACACCTGTAAACTCTGAGACATCCGGCTCGTAGTATATTCGACTGGATGATCTACTGATAAATACTTATCTTTCAAATAAAATAAAGGAATAAAAGACAGTATTAAAAATAAAAAATATATTTTATTATTGGCGTTTGACAATAACATGACACTATTTATAGAGCACCGCTCTATGTAACTTTAGAATCAGGCCTTTAAAACACGTTAAGTTTGGATAAATCTGTTCACTTGAAAGAAACTAATTATTGCAGCGGACACAAACAACTCTTTCTGGAAATTCATTTCTGAATTCTCTGGTTCAATGTATCTGTAAATGTACAGACAATGATAAACTCCAATGAGTTTAACCAGACTAAATAGAACTAAAATGATATATTTAGTTCAGTGCTGATTATTTATAACCTTGAATTTAACCTGACTAAATAGAGCTAAAATTCAGTGCTGATTATTTTTAACCAAGAGTCCAAGACGAAAATGACTTTGATGACCTGAACGTAGTGGCTGAGGTTTGTTGTCAACAAAACACCAGCTTTATAACTGTATTATAACCGACCAACTTCAACCTCTGGCTACACAATGGTGAAAAAAAATTGCAAGGTTAAACAAAGACACAATTTGAAATAAAAATATACAGCAAACCGCAGTTTACATCGTATCTTTTAGGATTGAAAACTTCCAATATTATCTCCCATATTTTCAAAGAAATTTCACTAATTCCAGACTAAAATTTCTTAAGATAATTCGGAAAGAGGCGAGATTTGTCTCCGGTCAAGTTGACTTCCTTACATCCTATCGGTTTAAATAATTTACAAAACATGATTGGGGGGGGATTGATGACCAAACCAGTCCAGGGCGAATTACTTATTACGTAACGCATTGTGTTGACTTAATCCCTCCTCCCCACCCCACCCCTCCGTGTATCGATTATTTTATTATACAATTAATTATCATTGCCTGCACCCCCCCCCCCCAGAAAGACATTGCGTAGTAAGTGAACAACCCCCACCTGGTATGGATAGCTAGCAGAAACAGTGGTCTATCTGGCATAATGTGGCAAAAACGTGCCAGATACTGCAAAAACCAGATAAGCCAAAGCTCTAAAAAAAAAATTTCTCCCCCACATGTACCATTGCTCTCATTTAATTAACATAGTACTAATTAATTGTCACTAGACCAGATAAACTTTTGAAGTTTACTTATAACCTTGACCTAGGTTATTTAATAAGTCCTCAACATGGCAGCAGCTATAAATAGAACATCCAACATTAAATGATGGTTTCCTTTTTGTTTTGTTTTTTTTGGTCCATATTTTCTTGTTTTGATTCCAGTTGCAGCATTACAAGTGGAATAAACTGAAGACACTGTACAATCCCGACGATTCCGAGCACTTTGTGAAGATGTGTCACTTGTATACAGACAGCCTGGACAAGTATTTCAACAAACATGGTAGACCCATGCAGTACTTCAAGTTTGAGAGAACCAGCACATTGTTGAACGCCATGGATAGAGAGATCGGGACAGAGAACGGGGGTGAGTCATGATTGTTGTTGTTGTGTATGTGTGGGTTTGTGTTTGTTTACATGTTCATCATGTATGTATTTGTGTTTACATATTCATTATATATGTATTTGTGTGTATGTTTTATTTCCCTATCGCCCCTATGTTTATCTCATGAACAATGTTTAATTTGAATTAATTTGTTCTATAAGTTATTTGTTCACTTTGTCTTATGTTTTATTTACATATTTACATACCTCGCTCCATCACACAATGCCTTATGTATTATTTACATATTTACACTGCTCTCTTCATCACACAATGTCTTATGTTTTATTTACATATTTACATACCTCGCTCCATCACAAAATGTCTTATGTTGTATTTACATATTTACATACCTCTCTATATCACACTATGTCTTATGGTTTATTTACATATTTACATACCTCGCTCCATCACACAATGTCTTATGTTTTATTTACATATTTACATACCTCGCTCCATCACACAATGTCTTATGTTTTATTTACATATTTACATACCTCGCTCCATCACACAATGTCTTATGTTTTATTTACATATTTACATTTTACCTTTTGAAACCTTAGTTTGAACCAGCCCCGTAGCGTGAAAATTCTATAGCAGGGACCAGGCAAATAGCGGGGGAGGGGGGGCAGGAAATAAGTGTAACTAAGTAGAGCAAACAAGCAGAGGGGGGGGGCAGACAAAACGCAGGGGAGGCAGCCCCCCAAACTCCACCGCACGCTACGGGCCTGGTTTGAACTTTTTTTTTTACTTTTTGCAACATATTTCAATCATGCATAGGAAATGGAGATTTAATCTTCGTTTTAAAATCATCTCCCTATTGCCACATAAACAGATTTACACAAAATGTTATAAAATCATTTATTACTTATTACAATAATATGTTCCATTATCGACAATTTTAATGCTTTACATTGTTTTATCATCATCTTCACATGAATCTTCACAGTTTCGCCATATGTCTATTGCACGCTGTCAATTTAGCTCATTAACAGCTTAATGAAACATTTCAATCAGCTCATCAAGAGCTCAACAAATTTAATCTTCTTTTTGCAACATTAATTTGTTCGTCACCAGAGGTGCTCAATTAGCTGCTTTATGAAATGATTACACAGGAAAATAAAACAAAAAAAAAAACAAACATCCAATTACAAAGCACTAATCAATGTCATCAAAAACTGCACAAAAGCAAAACGTTTAGGCTATGCATTATTTCATTTTTCAGGGTTGATGTAAATAAACTTAATCTGCATACTTCATGTGTTTACCAGTAATAAATATAATACCATATAATGTCAGGCGTTATGTAAAACAGTATGTTAATAATAGTATTGTCAGGGATGTTATGATATGGCTTGCAGGCCCCTGTATCTTACATGTAAGATAGAAAATGATATATCACATTATGTGACATGTGTGTAGTGAGTATTAAATGATATATTACATTAAGTGATATGTGTGCAGTGAGTACAAAGTGATATATTACATTAAGTGATATGTGTGTAGTGAGAACAAAATGATATATTACATTAAGTGATATGTGTGTAGTGAGAACAAAATGATATATTACACTAAGTGATATGTGTGTAGTGAGTACAAAATGATATATCACTATAAATTAGGGTATTATATATATATATATATATATATATATATATATATATATTTATATATATATACTAAGAATGTTAGTGTTGTTATTGATAAGTTAACACAGGAGTGTATTTGCTAAGTCGCCTTGTACTGAAAAAAACAGAAATTAAAATTTTGGGCGTTTTATTTATTTCTGTAAAGGGCGGTTGTTGTGGTCAGTCGGGCCAAGCAGCTGCCTTACACGGCCACAGGTCAATACTTAATATGCTAGCCACGTGGGATCTAAAAATAACTACACTTTCTTTCATTTTGACAACTTGTAATTTGCACACACGTCTTTCTAATATGTGAGGTATATGTATTACATGTTCTAATGTGCAATACATCATTTTTCTCCCATTTATAAATATATAATGTTATGTTTTATTTATGAAATATGTTCAATCATTTTTCTCTTGCCCTATCAGAAATACAAGTTATATATATATAATACTTGTTCCATCTATAATATTTTTTTGGTCCTAAATTCATTTTCTATATTTACACCACATAAAATGTTATATTTTTGTATGCTAATTTCTCATTATTCCCCCCCCCCCCCTCTTATTGTGAACATTTTGTTGACAGTTATCCTCTCCGTTATATAAAAATTCGTTGTCTATATATGAAATTATTATAAATCTGAAAAATATTTATGGTTAAAAACCGTGCCTTACATTTTGCATGTGAAATAAAACCGTGTAATCAACTTAACGTATACATTCACTAGCTATCCATCTGTGACTCATGTATGATACAAATATCAATCATTATCGACTGTTATACTCCGTGTCAATGTTTTGTGTTTTCAATGGAGAGAGAGTGTCTGTGACTCTGAAAGTTTGAATTTTGCGCAGAAGAGAAAACTTCGTGTATGTTTGTTTGTGGAAGGTGCTGGTGGGTTTGTAAGATAGGACGCCACTTAATGACAGCACCGTATCAATAGAAGCTGTGGCCGTAATGAAGAACTACCCGGGGTGGGGCGTGTTGTTGGATGATTAACACCTGCACCTCTAGCTACATAATATTCACAGCCGTTCTTTTTGGACAGTCGAATAACTGATTACATCCATCTCGATGGAGACTACTGGTATAAAGTTATAATAACAACTACATAACACTGCCATTTCAAAGCAAATACGTCGCCGGTGGCAAGATGGAGTATTAGATTATACTAAATTTTCCCATTTTTACTGATTATTTCTCTTATCTTGAAATTCAATATCTAAATATGCGTCTGTTAATTAAACGCCTCCCTCCACATACTCATCTTAAGATAAAATAGTTCAGATATTTAAATATATTTTATAAGCATGGCAATTGTTAAATTGGGATCAACTCTCACAAAATTTAAAATACTTTGACTAATTTAGGTAATAAAAACAAAATCATCAATAAAATATTCTAAGTACCAGTAAATACATTCAATTATTCCAAAAACTTGGCATTAACACCCCCCTCCCCAACACACACTGACAATCTATATGAATCAAAGTAGTGTGTTCATGGCTCATCTGAAAGTAGTTACCACAATCTCACACAAAATTATGTTTTTGACAAACATGCTTGTGGTGAGATGGTCACATACAGTCTGAGCTGAGTAGCCCCGGTCATAGATGAGTTTCATCAATCGTTACACATCTGGACCACGTTATAACCAGTCGTTGTTGGCTGCCTACCCTAACCCCAAACCGTTACCACATTCTCGTTTGAATTCCTTGTTCCTCTGATTGCATTGATTGAATCCGAAAACTTCACGGCCCTCCGTACTCTCACTTCCAGCCTCGACCACCTTCACTTTATCCCGCTCTAGCCCCCCCACCCCCTCCATCGTTTCTTCCGTTATTCAACTGCCTGGTCTTTTTGTTTTTTGATTTTCTTTTTGAAATGTTCAGCTGACCCTCTACCACTGGACACTGAAAGCAATTACATTTTAGCCCAGTGTTTTCTCCACAAATTGGTCATCAGCGCTTGATACCCTGAAGGCTGGGTGAGAAATGACGGGCGGATTGGGGGGGGGGGGATGGGGGGGGTCGGACCGCAACATTGAACTTGTCATTCACGTGACAGCAATCTAAAAATAGAACACTTCTGTCCAAGGCACCGCGATATTGAAAAACACTCACGAACAGAGCAATTTAAATTTTGTGACTGGATTGAAAAAATAGTTCGATAGTGATGGTAGCAGTTTTATTAGCTGTGAACAGATTAAATGGTAGCTGTGAACAGATTAAGTAGCTGTGAACAGATTAAATGGTAGCTGTGAACAGATTAAGTAGCTGTGAACAGATTAAGTAGCTGTGAGCAGATATAAGTTGCTGTGAGCAGATTAAGTGTCTGTGAGCGGATATAAGTAACTATGAGCATATTAATTCACTATTAGCAGATTAAGCAAAGATTTTACTTAAAGATGATCATGGTATAAAATAATAGCTCATTTCATGGCCACATCCTAACTCATTTCATGGCCACATCCTAACTCATTTCATGGCCACATCCTAACTCATTTCATGGTCACATCCTAACTAATTTCATGGCCACATCCTAACTCATTTCATGGCCACATCCTAACTTATGACCAAATCATCAGCTTAAACTCTACCATAACTCACAAGAATATTTTCCCTCCATACAGCGACCCACTAACTGACCATAAATAATGACCCTAACGCTTTATCCATATGATCCAAATGTATCACACAAAGTTTTGAAATGTTATTTTTTTCTACGATATAATCTGTTAATATAATCACCATACCAAATCAAGTATTACTAATCCAGGCTTCTAGTCAGCGGTACGTAAATTCAATTCAGCTACTTTTTATTAGTTATCTAGGCATTAAACATTAGCAATAATTGATTAGACCTAGCGTTCATCTGGTACACTTGTCCACTCTGCAGGCCACTCGGATGGCCGAGTTCTCACTTTTCACCCAATATTTTCTTGCGATAGTAATCCCCGCGGGGGGCAGGGACCAATCTTTGGTATGACTTATGGTCAACGCGAGAGTGACCCCCCCCCCTGGAGGGAGTGGAGCAATGACTTACGGTCTTACACTCAGTAGGCCGGCAAAGGCACCTTAATTATTCTGGAAATATAGAAAAGAAAAACAAAAATTGTCATCCAATCCAAGTATCCGATGTGTGTGTGTTTAGTTGAGGGAGAAGGGTGGAGTGGAATGAATTCGATGCACAATAAGAGTTTGAATACAACGTATACAGTATTGTAGTAGCTGATTATCATGTTAAATATTTTCTGACACTATAAATGAGATACAATAGTAAACTTTCTAAATTTTGGCCAAAATAGAAAAATAGGAGCTTAGCTTTGTTTATTGATATTTTCATTAGAGCCATTCCCCCTGACGGTCCGCACAATTTGATTACGTCATTGCTAAAAAAAACTCTCAGTTTGATTACGTCAGCGCCAACATACAAATTCCTGCAGCAGATAAATTTGATTAGTGGTATTTTGTATCATCCTTGTCTTTGATTACATGTCTCAGGGCGGGGCCAGACAAACAGCCGTGCCGCTGAAGGTGAAGTGAGAAACAGAATAAACTCCAGTGGACAAACGTAGCGGCAATAGCAAATTACAACTAGAATCTCGTAAGACAATGGAATGATATTATTGTTCTGTTTCTCTGCGTGGCTATTATAAATATATATATATATATATATATATATATATATATATATATATATATATATATCAGTGATTACATCTTTATTACTAATTGTCAAGCTTTTTTGTTGGCTTATAATTGGTGTATTTATTTTTTCGGAAAAAGGGAAATAACTAAGATACATTTTTTGAAACATAACAAGTAGGAAAATATAAAATAACAATATGTTTTTCTTTTTTTTTTTTCTAAATCTGTATTGTGAAATTACATTCTGTCTTTCAATACTCATTAAGTAGGTCAATACAATTATAATTAATTTCAAAATTTTTGTTATGGAATACGGAAAAAGATTTTTTTTATGAACGAAAAAGGAACATAATAAATTAGTTTGTAGAGCAAGTGCAGCTGTATTGTATTAATGTAACACAACTTGTGATGAAGAATTGTGTGTAGGTTATATTGTAAGTTGGTGAGCTGTAGGATGGTGAGTTGTGTGATGTTGAGACTGTGATGGTGAGCTGTATGATGGTGAGTTTATGATGTTTATATGTGTGATGGTAAGATGTATGATGGTGAGCTGTGTGATGGTGAGCTGTATGATGGTGAGCTGTATGATGGTGAGTTTATGATGTTTATATGTGTGATGGTAAGATGTATGATGGTGAGCTGTGTGATGGTAAGCTGTATGATGGTGAGTTGTAGGATGGTGAGCTGTATGATTGTGTCAGGCTTGATGATTAGACGTTTACATTTGGCCAGTTAATATGTATCCTAACTTTACTTCCATTTTTGGACAAATTATCAAATAAACATTTTCAAAACCTCTTGCATTAACTCCCCTGGGTTATCATTTTTTAATGGGGTCGATGCTAATAGACATAGAAGGTCAGTGTAATCAACGCAGTGGACAGACAAGTGGTCCTGAAACTGGCAAACACACGCATTCGCGCACACACTCTCTTTGTGGTTCCGCTGGTCGAATGTTCCGAAATTCTAGCTTATTATAGCTAGGAGAGCATCCTATTGTCCATGTTGCTCTATCTGATTGGTTGTTTGGGGTAATGTCACATGATGCGCAGTTGGGACATAAATAGAAAGCAAACAAACCTCTCATGCTTTACTAAGCGTATCACGTGACTTCCCTGTAATATATTATCAAGGCTGATCTGTCGTTTACAGCCCACATTAATGTTTTATATCATCTTTTGTGTGTGTTACAAAGTTTATTTATTTCATTTTAGTATTTACAGTCTGACAACATATATTGACAAACAAAGACAACGACCTTCATATACTAGAGTTTGTTTTAAAATGTTGAATATTGAACAAAAGACTAGCAGGGTGTCTCCAATAACATTTACTCACTAATAAACTTTAAAAAATGGTATTTATTTAAATAAAGTCAAATTTTAGTGTTACCTTACCACAGGAAGTATTTAATATCATAGTCTACAAATATTTTTAAACTCTCGTCTGTTCTCGTTCAGGCTGACAGGTCACGTGGGACCTAAAGAATTACTTTTCTTTATTTCCCAATATCTGAAAAAGAAATCTAGATACACCTGACATGTGCTGACATTTTTATTGAAGCACCGAACGCAAAGCCCCTGACTCAAAGCACCGGACTCAAAGCCCCGGACTGAAAGCCCCGGACTCAAAGCCCCAGACTCAAAGCCCCGAACTCAAAGCCCCGAACTCAAAGCCCCAGATTCAAAGCCCCGAACTCAAAGCCCCAGACTCAAAGCCCCGAACTCAAAGCCCCAGACTCAAAGCACCTGACTCAAAGCACAGGACTCAAAGCCCCGGACTCAAAGCCCCGAACTCAAAGCCCCAGACTCAAAGCCCCGAACTCAAAGCCCCAGACTCAAAGCCCCCGAACTCAAAGCCCCAGACTCAAAGCCCCAGACTCAAAGCCCCAGACTCAAAGCCCCGAACTCAAAGCCCCGGACTCAAAGCCCCGGACTGAAAGCCCCAGTCTCAAAGCCCCAGTCTCAAAGCCCCAGACTCAAAGCCCTAGATAAAGCCCCAGATTCAAAGCTCCAGACTCAAAGCCCCAGACTCAAAGCCCGATACTCAAAGCCACAGTCTCAAAGCCCCAGTCTCAAAGCCCCAGACTCAAAGCCCCAGATAAAGCCCCAGACTCAAAGCACCAGACTCAAAGCCCAGACTCAAAGCCCCAGATAAAGCCCCAGACTCAAAGCCCCAGACTCAAAGCCCCAGATAAAGCCCCAGACTCAAAGCCCCAGTCTCAAAGCCCCAGTCTCAAAGCCCCAGACTCAAAGCCCCAGATAAAGCCCCAGACTCAAAGCCCCAGACTCAAAGCCTCAGACTCAAAGCCCCAGATAAAGCCCCAGACTCAAAGCCCCAGACTCAAAGCCCCAGACTCAAAGCCCCAGACTCAAAGCCCCAGATAAAGCCCCAGACTCAAAGCCCCAGACTCAAAGCCTCAGATAAAGCCCCAGACTCAAAGCCCCAGACTCAAAGCCCCAGATAAAGCCCCAGTCTCAAAGCCCCAGACTCAAAGCCCCAGACTCAAAGCCCCAGATAAAGCCCCAGACTCAAAGCCCCAGACTCAAAGCCCCAGAAAAAACCCCAGACTCAAAGCCCCAGTCTCAAAGCCCCAGTCTCAAAGCCCCAGACTCAAAGCCCCAGATAAAGCCCCAGACTCAAAGCCCCAGACTCAAAGCCCCAGACTCAAAGCTCCAGACTCAAAGCCCCAGACTCAAAGCCCCAGACTTAAAGCCCCAGACTCAAAGCCCCAGAATCATACCTAGTATTTTAACACGATCACATGAATTCATGTTGCCTAATAAATGCATAAAATGTTGCATAATTATTCAGAAACTGCATAAATACGTAAAATACTAAGTTATATATAACTTAAAACGATGTTATGTCCACAATCGTAGCGCCATTTTGTATTAGCAGGAGGTCCTTTTTTGCCACAGGGGCGCCCAATGCATGGCTGCCTGTGCACAATAACATAGCTGACCATCTTGACCGTCTTGAAATCAATTTTGTTTAGATTTCAAAAAATCTATTGAGAAATTGAGTGTGTTAAGTTAATTTAATTATATTTATAATTAATTTTTGTCACTATTTCTTTTTTAATCTTCGAAACATGAAAGGCTAAAGCATGATACTACATAGTTTTATTAACAATTATGACACAGCATCAAGTTTTTTTATATATTCATTTATAAATAGGGACATAATTATCTCTAAAGTATTTTACAAGGACTAGTATTAATAATAAACAACTTATTTTTTTGGTCTAGTCGCAGTATTTGTAATTCTACAAAAAATAAACTGAGATATAAAATATATACGGAAGTAAAAATGTGACTTGTTGCAAGGGACATAATACTGCTTTAATTTTTCACAGAAAGTATACTTTTCCATTCCCTCCCTTTTGTCACTAGAGCTGTATAGAAAGTAACGGAATGTCTTAACATAGTGGTTCTCCAACCTTTTACCCTTCAAAACCTACTGTGACAGGAGCCACCATAGTTTTCTCACTGTGTGCGGATATCTAATAGGATGATTAGCGCAGGCCGGATAGTAATAAAAGGCAACCACTAAGTTTAGCAATTCATGTCTTTTATAGGAGAGGACGTACAATGCATGCAAAGCAAACCAACCAACATATTTCCATTATAAAATCGACTTATTTTAACATATCTGAATTTAATAAACTAAGCATCAAAAAAAGTTAGTGAGATTTGTCCAAAGGAAACTATTCGATTTTCTAAGAATATTTAGGTTAACAACACAGTTACCTACCTTAGCATAGTAAAAGTTTATGAACATTTTTACAAGTGGAGGTACATTTAAATGTCTATATTCTAACAAGGGTGATAAGGTTACCATCAAAATCTCTGTTTCAAAGTATTAATAAGAAGTACAATATGTAAATACCTCATTGTAATATTTAACATCATTAATAAATGCACTCAAATAAAATTACCGTAAAGATTAAACATTTTTCTTGGTTTAAATTCTGTCAACAAACATTCCTGTGGTTAAATATATAGCCTACATATGCTAGTAAATTCAAGAATTCAGTATTTAGAAATTAAAAAAAAGTAAAGTTCCCTTAACCCTAACGGGCCATCGGGGCAGTTGAAGTATAGAATTCATCTGTTACTATAACCTCGGCATATGAAGGGGTTGTGTGGTTAGCACAACGCCCAGCCGCCTTTACTTCCCAACTTAAAGTCAGGTACCCAATTAAAGCTGTGTGGACTTGTGGGACGACTTTGAAACACATTTTCACCTGGAAAAATTCCACATGGTTCTCACCGAGGATCGAACCCAGGACTCTCAGGTCGACAATCGAGTATCTACACCACTCGGCCACCCGTCCCACTATTTAGAAATAATGTAAGAGTATTGAAAAGTAATCTCTGGACTGTAGAATCAGTTTATGCCCCTTATTCCACTGGTAAACAAGTTTATGTTATTTTGTTCGGCTAAAGGACACAGATGGTTTAGTCTTTAACATGTTTAAAAACAAATCAGACCACCCACCAGGGACGAGGCGTGAGTTTTGCCGGTCATGACTCTTAGAGAAAAACGTAAATATATATTTTTATGCTATATACAAGGCACAAACAAACATAAATTTGTATATTTGTATTAATAGTTCGGGTAAAAACATGTATGATGTATATGTAGATAAATGTTATATATAGTCATTTCATTATGAATGATTACAATAACTATATTCAATAAATACAGCACCATAAAAATATTATCTATAAATATGACTATGACTGGCAACACACACTACACGTCCCTGCCACCCTGCCAAACTTGTTATTAGAAATGTTGGTTATATAGTCTCTGTGATATTCAGAGCAAGTTTGGTGTATGACATTAAGTAGTTTTGTTTGGTTGATACAGCAGACGATGTAACAGTACTGCTTTAAATGTCATTATATTGATTAGTACATATAAACAAAGTGAATTCTCTGAAGTATCACAGTAGAATTATTTAACAATGTATTATGACAATACAATGTGTAGATGTATCGTCAATAACGAATAATAAATATTAGTCAATTAGTCTTACTAATTTGTAACTTAAACACAAACCACTCTCTTTCAAAACTATCAACAAGTCCAATACAGACAACTGGATGTTTATTAAACTAGATTCCTTTTCACGTATAGTTTATT